>JAESVK010000576.1:117944-211730 GCA_017140935.1 Hamamelis virginiana | reverse complement strand
ATCCTAAATTAAAGGAAACCATTGCTACATAAGCCTTCCAAAGACATGCTTCAGAAGACAGACAAAGCCAGATAATTGAAAATACCAAGAGAGTATCAGAAAGAAAATATAAGATGGAAAAGCCACAACTAAGAATGTGTTTCTCTAGAGTAGACAACAACCCAAAGAACCATCTCAAGATCAATTATCAACTTTCTAATCTAAGACTGGGCAGTCATCCACTTACAATAAGCATGATCCCATATGCATAAATGTTCTGATTTGCAGTGCTTGCATTACAGGTAGCCAACTTGAAGCACCCTGCAAGACCATCAGTATAGGTTAAAATTCTATAGCAAACATCCATTCCTTCTCACTGAAACAAAAAATATTGAGCAAAAAGGTCATTTGCACATAGCTTAAGTACAATTAGAAGATGCCATATGAATTATCTTGGATGGATTGCTAATTCCAGTCAGCAATGTGAAGAAATGACATTCCAAGTCATATAACATGCCATAAACTCACAAATTAACTAGAAACTTACTTGTTTCAGATGTCGAGCCCATCCTGCAGTAATGTCTGAAATTTCATGAAAATAACATTAGTAAATAAGATGCTGAGCACCAAGCAACAACACATTATCAACTCATGTACGGTGGATGGACTAAACGAGTTATTAACAATCATTCAGAGTCCCAATGCCATAACATGCTGCAATGAACTTTGGGCTGCAAACAAGTGGGTAAGTACTGAAAGTTATGGGATAAAAATCAATACCCACTACTGCAAGCAATTTTTTTTGTGGTAGTTGGACAATACGATCCTGGCGAACAGAAAAGTTCACTACTACTTGTAACATCGGCCCAAATGTCCGCTCCACCACAAGTATGATTTTTTTTTCCAGGAGGTAGTTGGTACCCATATCTGCAGATTTTTCGCTACCATTAAACGTTAATGCACCGTATAAAGTATAAACCATAAGAAACCTGGAACTGGAAAGAAAAAATAATACCCAGACTAGGGTATGGACTTACGGTTCACAAACACCAGTACTTTCATTGAGTTTTGCACCAGGGCAGTAAGAACCTAATGGACAAGCTTCATTTTCAAGATAGCAGAAAACAAAAGAAATATTAGGTACAGTTCCGATCATATGTATTGTACCAGGCCTTGAATATTATAAAATTGAAATTTATTTAAGATTCACAAAAGTATAACTTAAAAGACCTTAGAATATGACCCTCAATTTGCAGAGGTTGATGAAAAATGTCTTAATGTTTGGGGTAATAATAACCTTTATGCTTCTAACTGGGAAGCAAAAGATCCTTCTACGACAATGAGAACATAAAACGCAAATTTATCTGATCATATACCAGATAAGTAAACTCACCCATACATACAAGTTAGAATTAATAATAACTAATAACTCTGAGTTGATGTTGAACTTAAAAATAAGCTTGTGGGCATGTGAAATGACAAATTGCAAAAATACTTGTAGCCTCTCAATTGTGAAACTAAATTGAAAGCTCTACCCACAGGTTCAACTGTTCCTGGAGTCCACCAAATGTTCCACAAACAAATTTTCACTAGTGGCAAATGCGTGTTACTGATGAATAAGAATGGAAGAGCAATCATCGTGATGAAAATTGCTACGGTTGTGCCATGGAGATGAGATTACTTGTCGCAATTCTCCTCGTATGGACCTTTTAACTTATGGATCTCTTGATTCAAGTAGTATCAGATCAAAAATTGCTGTGTATCATCTTTGCTTATACCTTTTTCTGTTTACATAAATACTTGGACCTTTTTTTTTTTGTCATCACATGAATAGAGATGTAATAAGGTGGAACTGAGTAACCTATGGCACCCACTTTTGTTTTTGTCATTCCCTTGTACTCACTGGACGCTCAACTAGACTCAAATTGCTCCTTCTTCATAGAGTCCTAGGCCACCAGCATTCGTTGAACATGATCAACCAAAGAATCTTAGCAAACTTTTTCCTTTTATAAGCCATAGCAGCCAGCTCTAAGTCCCCAATTCTGTCCTCCATTTTTTCCCCCAGCTTTCTCTTATCCATAGATGTAATCTATTACTGCTAGCGAGCATAAATATTAATTACAGATGGCTAACTATTCATTTCTTATGATACTTAATTTTGTGAAAGAATGGAGCATAATTTCTAATATATATTATAACTCCACTAAAATACAGTGTCATGAATTTATCAGTGCAAACAAATACACTGTGTATTAAACGCAAACAGTCCTGTCAAAGAGAGAGAGAGAGAGAGAGAAGCATGAAATATGTCAGATTTGCTATGATGTAACAAAAACAAAGATTAACTGGTTCCAAACAATAAAATTAAGGTGTTATCATATACTTACGAATCATGCAAGTGATACCCTGAGGGCAGAAGAAACCGGCGCAACAAGGCAAACAGTCATGAGTCCTAGCAGGCATGTCCCTCGAATTTTGAAGCTCAACCTTCTGATTTTGATTGACACTGCAACCCCATCCTGGTTCACATCCAGGAGCCCATGAGGTCAAATTGCAGTTCTTATTAGGCCTTAAGTAGTTGGCATTTGTTGGTCCCATTTCAAAGAAGCTACTGAAGTAGAACTTTATTTCTGCTGCTGTACATAGTCTATGTGTGAGATCTCCTGTTAATTTAGCCACAACCATCATTGCAAGCCAGGTAAGAAGTATGAAAGGAACCTCTATACTTAACTGGGAAAGAAATTCCAAAGAAGAAAATTGATGTAATAATGAATACCATCAAGCTACTTAGCCTACAAACTTTGCGGCCGTTATGCTCCTTCTTCTATTATGATATTGATTACATGTCACCGTCCTAGAATCTAAATAAAGAGCGGAGCAATTGCTACAATAATTATGCGACAACAGCCGCATTGAACAAGAGATGGATGTATCATATCCTTTCAAATGATCAACAAACAAGGGAGTCATAATGAACAAAGTTCCTTTGATAGCATCGGGCATGTATTGAGTTCTAATTATTGGTACCTTTGTGAAGTTTTCATATCAGAAACTTTTTATTTCCCTTTATTAGTTTTAAATTTTTAATATTTTTATTATTTACTTGTTATTAGAATTGGTGCATTATCTGTACAAATAAAACCAATAAAAATTTACAAAATGGAGATTGCTCGTACCTTTTGTCTTCTTTATACAATTAGTCAAAAACCCCAAATTTCCCTTAAAATTGAATGTCTCCTTCCATTCAGCACCCCTGAAGCACAATCAAAAGTTTAGGTAAAAATAGAAAGGAAGAAAACATTACAATAAAGCAACAACAAAAAAAAAAAAGGCCGAATTACGCACGCATCCTTTATGCAGAAGCCCAAACTACGAGCAATATCAGGGTTAAGAACTTGGGTAAGATTGGAAAGGCGGCTATAGATAAATTCTGTAACGAGCGGAAGCACTGTCGGATTACCAGTCTGACTGTAATCATCTCCGTCCACACACAATCCACAATTCGATAAGCTCAAAACGACAATCACAACGAAAACTACATACAATACCCCACGGGCATTACTCCTCACTCCGCTCATTTTACAAAATCAAGACAAAACAACCAACACATAGCTATGAATACGCGTAACGGAATGCAAGTCCCATGGTTATTGACCATGGCATTGTTTCCAGCGAGCTTAAAAAATATTTACTTTTTTTGGTGCTTCGAAATTTTAGTAAATGTGTGTTTGAAAATGTAAATGAAATGTTGAAGGATTTGTTGCAGAACAACAATGGAGGATGGTGGCGGGCGAGTACAGGAGAGCTTCAGATTGCTGAGGAACAGAGGATTTTTTTTGTTTTTTTCTTCCTTGTCGAAGGATGGTGATGAATTCTAGGGTTTGGGAATTGAGGTCGTGGTTTTTCGGTTGAAGAAATGGCGGGGAGGAATGGCTGCCGAATTTGAAGGTATATATACATAGTGATATACGGGGTGTGTGTGATTGTGAAATAAGTGAAAGTCGCGTGTCTATGCTCCTCAAGTGTATGTAGTTGTTGGATTGGGACCATTGGATTGCTTGATGTATGGCAACGTAAATAGAAAAAATAATCCAACGGCTAGTGACGCGCTGATTAGAAGATTACGACAGGTGAACACAAAAGACAAACGCGCGACGGTTTACACATGTGGGCCGGGTTAGATCAATGCTGGCTCAAGTCTGGCCTAGACTAACAGCAACAATGGGCCTGACCTAGGTAGTGCTGAAGACAAGCCTAGTTAATTGGACTTGGATCTTGAGATCCGGCAAGCTTTTTAGAGTAATCATCCTGTCAGGAAATGCTCACTTTAATAAAATCAGCAAATTCTCCATGACTGTTAGATCTCACTCTATGGATGAGTTCTAACAGCCATGGAGCATCTTACAAGCTTTATAATAATATAAATTAAATTAAATCAAACTTCGCTCATGAAATTATTAATTTATTGAGTCAAACTTTAGTACATTACTATTATATTTGATAAGCTCCCGAATACTTTAACTAATCAAATCATTCAAACTCAACTTGTTATAAGATATGATAAATGATTCAAGTTTAAATCTTATTTTTGAACTCACTTAATCTATATCTATTTACATCTATGGTCCGTTTGGCGTAGCTTCCTACAAATGGAAGTCATTTTTTGAGAAGTGATTCATAGGATGGACTTTATAAAAAGTCATTTAGCAAAAAAATAGTGTTTGACAAATTCAGATTTTAAAAGTCCTTTTGTATAAAAAACAAAGTGAGGAAGTTATTTTTCCGATTTTCAAAAGCAATTTTTTTTTACTTCTCCCAAATGGATTTCCTAAAACCCGGCTTCTTCTAAATAAATAAACCAATATTTATTTATTTTTTAATCTCAAAGTTCCTATATATATATATATATATACACACATTGCACTTGTCCAAAGAATTCATGAGCTTCCATGAGTATGAATATGCATTTTCATTTTCCAATTCTTATTTAAAGCAACTTTAAAAGCATCGATCACTATGCACAAGAAAAATCTTGCATTGGTTTACAAGGATTTTTATATTGTCATCAAAGACAGTGAAACGACTTAAATTTTACTTATTTTAAAATGACATATTCATCACTTGAACTAAATTGGAAGTGGTAAAAATGCTCCTACAACGTACAGGAAAAATCCTAGAGAAATTTAGTGGTAATTAATAATTAATTAATTTAACCCCATTAAAATTGTAAAAGAAACTCATGACCTTGACCCTTAAAATTACGCGTACCGCAGTAATGAAACTCATCTTACAGTGGAACTTGAGATGCATTTGTTCATTTGTTGACACTTGTAGAGATGGAAATTTCTAGCGAATTACAAATTGTCACATAACCAAAAGTAATTAAACCATGACCTTAGGACCCGTTTGGATATGCTTATGCTTGTGCTGTTGAAGCAGAAGCAAAAGTCAAGTGCTGCAGAAGTAGAAGTCAATTATGTTTGGATACTGCATTTTAAAGCGTTGTGCTGTAGAAACATAAATTAATTGTCTATTTGGATACCATCTATTGAAGCTACTTATAATACTGAAATGACCCAATTACCTTGCAAAAATGTTTTATTTATTTATTATTATTATTATTTTTTGCTTGTTTGGCAATCAAAATTCTATTGGACAAAATTATAATAAAATTATAATTAAGTTATAAGATTTATCTATGTTTCATACAAATATTAAACTAAAGATAAGTGCAACAAAATTCTACTTTATATAATAAATTAATACAAAGTGAAGTCTATCTACAAGGACAAGGTTGGCATTTGCAAATTTCATTAATCAAAAGCAACTTTTGCTTTTATGAGAAGCAAGTCCTTAGGTGCTTCATGCATTAAGCACAAAAAAGCACATTTTATACTTTTTTCTACTTCTCTCTTTTTACCCAAATACACCAGACTTGTGCTTTTGGGCACCAAAAGCAACTTATGTTGCTTCTACTTCTCTATCCAAACAAGCACTAAATAGTGTCATGTGCCATTAAATGGACCCATTAGGATACTCTAAAGTCAAATAAAAAATCGCCAAATGTCCTGCTGTAACACCCTCCATGACCATACCCAATTTTGGGTTGTTACGCACGCAAATACCTAGTGCTTATCTATTCAAAAATCTCTGGTTAATATTTTAATAAGATTTTAAAAGCGTGGAAGTCTTAGAAAACCAGAATATATATATATATATAAATTTTGATAAGCACAAAGTACTAGTTGGGATTTAAGTACCGTCCCGTAAAGTACTTTCGATAAAACTTAATATTACACAAAACTTAAGTACATATAGAGTCCACAGATTCTTTTACATAACATTACACACCAAAACATGGATAACAAAGCCCAAAATCAGACTGATAGCTGCTACTATAAGAGCTATAGACTCGAGCCCGTCATTATCTTCACTTCTTCACTCGCTCAGTGGCCTTGTGGGGGGGGGGGGGAATAAGGGGGGGGCAAAACCACTATGCTCGGTGAAGTTTTCTAAACTTTTATGCTGCATAATCACCTTAAAGGATGTAAAACATTCCATATGACAATTACAAAATGAGTAAGCATCATCATTAAGCAAATTTATATTGATTAAATCATTGCTTAATCCCCTACCGAGTCATTCTCATAACACTCCAGCATGCTCAATGCATATGACTGGTATATTATGCAATGCTCTTATGCAATAATACCTGCGAGACTATGTCTTGCTCCTTACCTACAAAACAGAATCACACTGATGGCTATCTCATTTTAGGATTCGCCATCGAACGACAACAGCATACCTCACCGTATGTATATCACCTGACTTCGCACCGAGCCAACCCCACACCGGGCCAATCCAGGTGAAGCCCCACCAGGATTGTTCTTGCTAAACGGCTACCCCTCACCAGGCCAATCCCCTCACCAGGATTGTAAATGCTCAATTTAAAAAGGGTGATATATTAGTGCACTAACTATTTCCAGGATCTATAGTCCATTGGTCGTATTTCAATTCCTCGTTTTCACAGTTCATAATATGCATGCCAATTATATCAATGCTATGCATATGTCACCATTTGTAACTGTGCTACAGTAACACTTCGTATCTCTCTAAATAACAAAATTCCCTTGTTTGCGTAATATATGCGCCCATACACATATGTCCACATGACAAGCGCCGGTTTAATTTTTCTCGGGTTACATACCCCTAAAAAATTTATGTTTGTTATTAGGAGATATATGATGTGTACTTATAAACCCAGTCACTTTCACAAAATATCACAGCCACGTTCCATATACCAATTTATCGTGCAATGATTATGGCAAATATCACATGCATATATATTTTATGCATGACAATTAACATGCTCCATATACATATCATGTTATTCATAATAACAACATATCTCTTAATTTACAGTAATGCATGCTCAACTTTAAAAATAATTAAAATAATTATTTCACAGTTCATAGGGTAAAGAAATATTAATCCTGGGCTAATAATAATACTTTGCTTTCATACAATTGAGATCCACATAACTCCTATTTATCTTCAAATACATTCACAAGGTCTCACAGTATCCAATTTTTCCACCGAAATCTAATCGAGCAATTTTAAGTATTATCAAGGGCCTAAAATTTCAATTAAAATTTATGTAGCTTCATTAAAATTTTAGTTTTGAAAGTCATAAAATATATTTTGTGAAGCCCTGTTAAACTTTTAGGCCAATCAAGCACATATGCAAACTTTTAATGAGATTTAGTACATTAATCTCGCTAAAAATTTGAAATAAAAATTATAGGGGCATGTTCAAACTTAGATTTTTCTCACCATGAATATCAAAATTTCTTTGAAAACAATAATAAGAATTCAATTGTATCAATTTCTACCACATCGCAAATTTTCAGATTTTTCTGATAAAACTCGAATTTTTCAGGAATTTATTCTCACAAAAATTGTCACAACAATTCCAGTCCAAATATATTAAACTTTATCCCAACATCATTTTTAGTTCATTTTGAACTAAAACATTTACACAACCATGCATAAAAATAAGAGACCATGCAAAATTATCTAGTGTAACCATATCTTAGATACACAAGCAATATACCCACTAAAAATTCATGCAATTAATCCAAATTCATTCATCAATTAAGGTAAAAATAAAGTATAAAAGAGTAGAAATTTCACCCCAAATTAAAATTGATAGGCCACTTGACTTGAATTTGAGTAGAATTTGGAGAAATTAGAAAAAGTTTCCCAAAAATTTGGCTTAGAACTCACTTTTTCTCTCCTGGCCGTATACTCTCTCTTCTCTATTTTTCTCTTGGTCGAATGGTCTTCTATTCCTTTTCTAATTTCGGTGGTGTAGCAGCCCTTCAAATGTTAATCTCCTCTCAATTTATACTAGTTAAATTAACCATGAGAAATCATGGTTATTTGATGACAATTGGTGGCCATGCAAGGTGCCACCTTGCTAAATATTTGGCTAGCTTCCATGGTGCCACCTAGCACCTCATATGAGGTGACCCACTCCATGGCTGCCACGTGGCAGCCCACTAAGGTGCCACTTGGCATTTTTGCACAATATTTATCCCATGCTACATGGGTCCATGCTAATGCCCTACATCCCACACTCAAAATCACTTATAAAATACCACTTGGCACTTACTATTTATGTCCCTATGCATTTTAGTGTATCCAAATTTAATAAATTGGGGACATAATAATTAGGAACACAAAATAATTAGGAATACAAATTAAACATTACACAATGATAGACTAGCACAAAAATAATAAGTACACATAAAATTTAATTAAATTCATGCTAGGCTAACATAAATTAATTTAATTAAATTCATGCTAGGCTAACATAATTTAAATTAATTAAATTACCAACCTAAATTAAATTAGCTTAAATAAAATGAAAGGGTCTCACACCTGCATATCTTACACAGGCTTAACAAATTACAATTAGTCACGTGTCTTAAACCTGTGATTAAGTGGACAAATCAAATCTTGCCACCTATCACATTGGGCCAAATAAGAATAATTATTTAAAACCAATATTTATTCATATCACTTAATATATAATAAAAATAATTATTTATCCTTATCATCCAAATGGAGTAAACCAATCAAATGGTACAACATGGCCAGACAAGAATGACTTCTAAATAATTAATATTTATCCTTACAAATTAAATAAATAAGTATAATTATTAAGAAGTCAATTTTTATCCAAACATTCTACTCCCTACCACTATAAATAGGGGTGGCCTTCAAAGGTGTGAGGACATGAATTCCCAAGCACAAAAGATCAGCAGATTGAAGCATCAAAGCCCTGAATAACTTCTCAACAGTCAACCTTTCAAGTTGAAGATCAAAACTTTTAAGTTGAATTCCATACACCCTAATATCACAAACCTTTATACTTTCATAAAAATTTCCTAAAAATTTTAACAAAAAAAAGTTTTTGTTGATCAATGGATGATAAACTGGTCATGTGGGAGGATTCTGACAATAAAAAAGTGCATTTTTTCAAGTATGATTTACTTTTTAAAAGTTTTTTAAATCTTATACTCGTGTTTTTGTTCATACTGTTCACCACAAAAATAACCACCAATTGGGAGTTGCCATGTGGCGTGGAAGTTGGTGTTTTAGTGGGCTACTAATTTAATTAGTGGGTGGTTAATTAAAGAAAGTGACTATTTAGTGGGTGGTTATGCCACGTGTCAAGCAAAGAAGAAATCTTGAAAAGTTAGTGGGAAGTTAATCAAGAAGTGGCTAATTGAAAAGTTAGTGGGTGGTTATTGCCACATGTCAAGCAAGGATTAAGTCTAATTGAATTAGTGGGACATGTGGCAATTATCTATGCATCATATGAGAAGTTACAAAGTAGTGGAGCACTACTTTAAGAGCACATAGTGGGCAGTTTTCATGGCTAGCCAGACCTTCCGTGGGCTATATATATCCCAATCCAAAGCACAAGCAAAGGACAACTCCAACAACCAAAAATCAGCGCAATGCTCCAATCTTTCTAGTAGATTTTTAGGCCTTTCTCTTAGCAAGCAAGCTCATTTTTCAAGTTTATTTCAAGCATTCTTAGTTTAGTTCAAGCATCTTCTCAATTTCAATCGGTAGTTGTTCGAGTTTCAAGCATTTCTACTTCAAGTAAGCGTCGCATTTCAATTTTCAAGCACATTTCAATTTCAAGTATGTCAATTTCCATTTCTAGCATTGTAATCTCAAGCAATATAAGTATTTCTCTTTTTAATGTATTTCCAATTTCATTCCAAGCAAGTTGATCGGTTCGATTACGATGTAATCCGAGTCGGATTTTAGTTTCTATTAGATTTTTAACACTAGAACCCAAGAGGATCAATCTCTAATTCTCGTTAATCACCTGATTCCAATTCCCACCGACTAGGCATCTAGGACCTTTCCTAGATTCTCGGCCTAGAAGGTGCTAGAGGTCGTGTTCACACGGTCTTTGGGCTCTTGAGCCCTAGCACACCCGCGCATTCAGACCCTACACCAGAGGTCCTCGAGACCGTCGCTTTTCACCGGGAACACCTTTTTGGCACGCCCGATGGGACACAAGTGTTAAATGCCTAATAGACTTGTTACAAGATCGATGACTAATCCGAATGAAAGTCATGGGACATCTTCGGATGGTTCCCAAGAGGAGGACAATCCTATTGTCGAAGTAAGTCAAAATGATATATACAAGGCCATTTTAGACATACCTAAGGTTATGTCACTTCATTTTGAGAAATTAAATGAACGCTTTTCTAAACAAAATGAAATGTTTAAGGCCTTGATAAGTTTTATGAAGAAATCAGTGGGGGATAATAGCCGACCATGTGGATCAAATGATCAAGAGGCCTTTAGGATTCATGTTTCAGCAGAAAAGGCCTTAGAATCAGGAGTGAATGTAACAGACAAAGGTGAGTCAAGCAAGCAAGGTCTTAAACTTGCTTCATCACATACTCCTATCCTACCAACGATCAATCCTATAGAGGATGAAAGGCTATATGTTCCACCTCCTTTGAGAAATGACCAACCTGATCTCTCAAACTTTGAGGAATCACAAACTGCAACCAGAAGGCCTAATATTGGGCCTGAATGTGGATAAAAATTGTTGGCAAACAACCTATGTTTGTTAATACACCCGGGGGGCAAAATAAGAGGCCTTTTCATGTCACTACAGCTGGAAGGTCTTTTGAGGTTTTTCAAAATCCTCTGTTTATTCCGGAAAGGCCTCCAGAGATTCTTAATATGAAAAATTTCGGGTCAGACCGGAATGAGGTCAAGAATATGATCGCAGAATGTATGGCTATAAAGGCTACAAAACCTATCGTAAGACCTTTAGATTGAAAAGGCCTTACCAAAGGCCTGGATGAGACCGTTAACAATCACAACGAGTCTGAAGGTCAGAATATGACATTAGAAAATCAGCCTATAGTCATCACTACTCCTATTGTGCATTCTCAAAATGAGGAAAGACCACTCATGAACCAAATGCCCGGGGGGGCAAGGTTCTAAGAACCATGGTCTTCAAGAGTTTACATGTAATATAAATCCTTTGTATGAGGAGGAAATCAAGAGTAATAGCCAAAACGGCCAAGGGTCCTTCACATTTATGCTCGGGGAGCATGTGGAAATGTCAAATGGCGAAATCGTGCATGAGAGGCCTTTCAAGGCCTTAACAGAAGAGATCAAGCAAGACTTTTATGATGATGGTCTTAACATTCAAGGTAGTATGGAGAATGTTCTCATTGATTGTTATGGAAAAGATGACGATCAGATCGTGCATGAGAGGCCTTTCGAGGCTTTAACAGAAAAGTCGAAGGAGCATGACTTTTCTGGTGATGGTCTTAAAATTGACGAAGGTCCTATGATTGACAACTATATTCTTGAAAGTACTGTGGAGAATATCTTTGCAGGTTTTGAAGGTGAAAATGATCATCCTCATGGTCAGGAGACCGATCCTCACGGTCTTTATGAAGAAACACCAATCTGTACCAAAGTCAAAAAGCCTCCAGATATTGACAAATGTGGTACGAAGGATAACCAAGATGAGAATGTCTTAACAGATTGTGATGACGATGACCTTCTCCATGGTCAGGGGACCGTTCCCGATTGTCTTTATGAAAATGAACCGGTCCCTGTAGAAATCAAGAAGCCTCCAGATATAGACCAAGGTCATACAAAGGACTGTAAAGAGGTCTCTAATGAGGTAACATTTAGAGGTAAAAACATATCAATGTCTTTTATTTCTAAATTTATTCAATTCATGTGCTATTTGGTTTTCTTAGATCAAACCAAAGTAGTTATGGAAATTATTAGATATGGATTCAAAATGAAGATCAACCATCTTTCTCAAACAATCTTACATCCTAGATGGGTTTGTGGAGGCCATCAAGTGTGGATTAAGATGAGATGGTTGGTGAAGAAGGGGGAATATTTTTGGCCGAAAAGATGGCCTTACAGGCTATAAAATTGGTATTTACAAATTTTCAGGTCTTACAAGATCGAAAAAGAAGACCTTCAGGTCGTAAAGCACGGCCTTACAGACAGTTGAGGAGGCCTTTCAGGTTGAGAAGAGTGGCCTTTCTAGGCTATAAAGAAAGAACTCTATAAACCACATGAGGAAGTTCTTCGCCACAACAATGCGCATCAACTTTATTTCAAACCTTTGGAGAAATCAAAGCTATTTCAGAAGTCCTTCCCACCATGCACAGTCATTCCAGAAGACCTTGCTAGCACTCATACAGTCAGACTCACCTACAAACAAGACCTTCATGTCACCATAGAAGATCGCCAAAGACCTTCTAAGCAGACAGCTAAGACCGTAGCAAAAGATTTAAAGGTCTTTACTGAAGACCACTTGTGAGACTTTTCCGTGAAAGGCCTAAAATCAAAGTTTGATGCACCAAAAGAAGCTGTAAAAGATCAATACCTACATGGCAAAAGGTAGATATTCTTCCATCTTTACAATTTTTTTGCTACAAAAGTAATTTGAAAGATGCAAGAACAGGGGGGCAAAGTGTTCACCACAAAAATAACCACCAATTGGGAGTTGCCATGTGGCGTGGAAGTTGGTGTTTTAGTGGGCCACTAATTTAATTAGTGGGTGGTTAATTAAAGAAAGTGGCTATTTAGTGGGTGGTTATGCCACGTGTCAAGCAAAGAAGAAATCTTGAAAAGTTAGTGGGAAGTTAATCAAGAAGTGGCTAATTGAAAAGTTAGTGGGTGGTTATTGCCACATGTCAAGCAAGGATTAAGTCTAATTGAATTAGTGGGACATGTGGCAATTATCTATGCATCATATGGGAAGTTACAAAGTAGTGGAGCACTACTTTAAGAGCACATAGTGGGCAGTTTTCATGGCTGGCCAGACCTTCCGTGGGCTATATATATCTCAATCCAAAGCATAAGCAAATGACAACTCCAACAACCAAAAATCAGCGCAATGCTCCAATCTTTCTAGTAGATTTTTAGGCCTTTCTCTTAGCAAGCAAGCTCATTTTTCAAGTTTATTTTAAGCATTCTTAGTTTAGTTCAAGCATCTTCTCAATTTCAATCAGTAGTTGTTCGAGTTTCAAGCATTTCTACTTCAAGTAAGCGTCGCATTTCAATTTCCAAGCTCATTTCAATTTCAAGTATGTTGATTTCCATTTCTAGCGTTGTAATCTCAAGCAATATAAGTATTTCTCTTTTTAATGTATTTCCAATGTCATTCCAAGCAAGTTGATTGGTTCGATTACAATGTAATCCAAGTCGGATTTTAGTTTCTATTAGATTTTTAACACTAGAACCCAAGAGGATCAACCTCTAATTCTCGTCAATCGCCTGATTCCAATTCCAATTCCAAAGTGACCGACTAGGCATCTAAGACCTTTCCTAGATTCTCGGCCTAGAAGGTGCTAGAGGTCGTGTTCACACGGTTTTTGGGCTCTTGAGCCCTGGCACGCCCGCGCATTCAGACCTTACACCAAAGGTCTCGAGACCGCCGTTTACACCGGGAACACATACCTCTAATATTGAACATAAGTCAATGTTCAGGTAGGATTAATTAAATATATTATTATGTTTAGCCATCTCAACTGAACATATAGACATGTTCAGCTGGGATTATTGAACATTACAGAATGTTCATTAGGCACCAGTAGAATATTATCATGTGTTTAACAATTGTCAACCAAACATATTATAATATTTAGCATGCCAAATTCGAACATTCCCACATTCATATCACAATCTATTATACGTACTCTCATAATCACTTCCTAAAAATGCTAACAAAAGAATGTATTTGTTAATCAACGGATAATGATTTGGTTGCGTGGGAAGATTTTAACAATGAAAATGTGCATTTTTTTAAATATAAATATGAAGTACATTTTTTTATAGTTTTTTTTTTATCCCCAACTCATGATTTGTTCAGACTTGTAATATTGAACACCAATTAATGTTTAGATAAGACTAATTAAATATTTCACTATATTCAATCCACCTTATCGAACATATAGACATGTTTAGCAAGTGGTATCACTGTAGAGTGTTCATTAGACAATAGTAGATCTCATCATATGTTCTACGGGATTCAGCCGAACGTATATGTTAATTTTTTTTTTTGTTGATATTTGTGGCTATATGGGTGCAAAAAGTAATAAGTATTTTATGATTAATTGAATTGGATTATTTTGTGTATTATAAATGGTGTAGACAGTAAAAGATATATATTTTTAATTGGAAAATACTAATTGTCCCGTGCTTTGATCCCGTTCTATTCTTCCCGTATGATGTGGCTAAATGATTGCAAGCCACATTAACCAGCAAAACAACAGAGATCTAAAACCAAAAAATGATGACGACATTGAAATTCCCCAAAACCAAACACTTACTCTCTCATCCCTCCAAATTTTTGTCTGTTCCGCTCTTTAACTTCTTCGTCTTCTTCTCCACATTGGTCATTCCACCATCTCAAGAAAGATTCCATATACTCAACAATCTCTGAAGCCATCAAGAACACTCCTCCAACAAAGCCTCTTGACACCTCTTTCAAGAAGCTACTCCCTTCCCTCACTGCTTGTCACGTTATCAACTTGATTAACCTCAACCCCCCACTCTCTATCACGACCTTCCCTCATTGCCTTCTTTAAATGGGTCTCTTCTCAACCCAACTTTCGCCACTCCATCCACGCATACTGCACCATGGCCCACTTCCTCTGTTTCCACCAAATGCTTTCAGAGGCCCAATCCCTCATTTGCTTCGTCGTCTTTTGGAAAGGGAAGGGGGACTCGGCTTCTTTGGTGTTCGTCTCAATTCTTCAAACTAGAGGAACCCATCATTTTTTTTCTCTTATTTTCTTCTTCTTCTTCTTTCTCTTCCTAACATTTTTATTGTGTATTTTTTGTGTTTTCACTATATATATATATATATATATATATATATATATATATATATATGTTTCAGATTTTCACTATATTTTTCTAGGTTTTCACTGTGTTTTCGGGTTTTCACTATGTTTTTTTTGTGTGTTTTATTGTGTTCTTTTTTCTTTTTCTTTTATTGGTATTTTCACTTCACTATGTTTTCGGGTTTTCACTGTTTTTTTTGTTGTGTTTTTACTGTGAAAACCTAAAAAAATACAATAAAAACACAAAATATACAGTAAAAACCTGAAAAACACAGTGAAAACCCAAAAATCGAAATGAAAACACAAAAAAAAAAAAATACAGTGGGGAAAAAATACAATGAAAACATTAAAAAAAAAAAAATGACAACCCAAAAACCATGTTTTAATTGTGGTTGAGTGTTTTCACTGTCACCCTGCTACATAGGACGTGAATAAAAAATCGAGAGAGGGAAACGGTATTTGTAGCACTTCTCTTTTTAATTTTAGTGGTGGGTGTAGCAAATAGGTGGCTACTAACAATACATGTGGGTCGCAGTAGAATTGCCCTTGGCTAAATGATTACCCGCATGGAACTTGATGCAACAAAAAATTGCAAATGATGAGTAGTGGCAAATTTCCCCTAAAAATTTTTTAGAGAGAGCTCTGCCTATATAATATTTTTTATTTTAATAATAATAATAATTAATTAAAAATAGAAAGTTCCATGACCATTTGGAAAAAAAAAAAAAAAAGCAACACAAAAATAGTACTGACTCGTAATTGGAGTACGCCGGTATGATGATATTCTCTGTTTCTGAGAAAGAGGGAAAGGCAGTAAAATCGGCGACTCGTAAAGTATGTACCTTTGAAGGATGCAAGGGTCAGTCGTTGGAAAGTCTCCAATGGGCCAACAAGAGAGGATAGCAATTCCCGCCAGACCCGGCATAACCGCAAGCTAAAGAACTCATCATACTATTACGTAAAACCTAACTTGTATGGGCCAGGATAAGCTTTATATTAGCCTCCTATATTTCTTTCCAAGATTCTCTTGACTTCTATGATGACCCACGCAACGACTTCTCTTCGCTTATTTCACTCTCCCCTCTCTCTCTCTCTCTATGTGTGTGTGTTGATCCATTCGGTCTCATTTTCAAAGGTTGCTTTCACACGTAGATTCGAATTTAATGTTGTCTTAATTTTGTTATAAAAGAATATCTCCTTTTTGTTTTAGTTTTTTTTACATGGGTAAAACTTTTGGTTTTTAGAGCTGACTCTTCTTCCAGCTGCCGTGTATGGACTTTCTATTCAACCGTGGAGCACTCGTCGTCTTTGAGATATTTTTGGGTAATGGGTTTTTTTCTAACATATGACGGCAATCGAACCAGTTTCTGCAAATCCTGGGGAAAAGTTTAGAGGTGAGTTTTGTCAGATTATAACGATCTCAAACTATCGTTTAATCTGAAAATTTTTGAATTAAACTGGGGTTTATCATGTTGTTTGCTGTTGGTGATTTTTTTGTTCTCTATAAAATTTGGTTTTGTGAAGAACGAAATTAGGATTTTTTTTGTGTGGGTAACAAGAAGAAATGAAGATTTCATGTAGCAAAAAATAGAAACAATGGAAATTTTGTTTTCTTGGTGTTGTTTTCTTCGACTTTATAATTGATTTCAAGAACCCATTTTTGAATAGTGTTTTGTTGAAATTAATGGAATTCCTGTATAAAGTAAGGATAGAGATAAAGTTTGTTTCTGTGTTGATGTTAAGCTGGTGATTTATGAAATCCTCTTTTTCTTTTCTTCTCTCTCTCTCTCTGTCTCTCTCTGTTTTTTTTTTTTTGGGTGTTGGGTGTGTGTTTTGAAAAGAATATGGGGATTATTTTTTATTAAGTTATCAAAAATTGGAAAATTTTGGGCCTTTAAGTAATTTATATAACTCTGCTTCGTCGATTTGAATTGGGTTGTTGATTTGAAACAAAAAATGGAAAATTTTGAAAAGAATATGAGTATTTTTTATTATTAAGTTACCTAAAATTGGAAAATATTGGGAGCTTCTTAAGTAATTAATATAAATCTGGTTGGTTAGGTTGAGATGGGTTGTTAATTGGGAAGAAAAATTGGGTAAGTTTACTATGAATTTGACTTTAAGTTTGCACTTAAAACTTTGTTTAGTTTACGTGATTTTATGTTATTCAGTTATTCCATTCTTTCATGTTTACAGAGTGAATTTTTGTGTTCTTACAGTTCCAAATTGCTGATCTATACTTTTGGGTTCTAAACCTTTTTTATATATCAATGGATTTTTTTTTTTGTTTGCACTTCTTGGCTTTTCCTGTTTTCCCAAATCATTCTTTTTAATGGGTTTCATGATTTTTGGTGTCTCTTCTTTTCTACTTCTTTGATATGCAGTGAGGGCACTGGCATTCTAGTTTTATTTAGGGGGCTATGAAGTGTTTCACATTTTCCAGTCGTGACAAGGATGAATCGAAGACCACTAAATCGATATCGATTCGATCCAACAATTCCACATGTACTGATCGTGAAGTGAGGAAATCTGGGTCTGAATTCAATTCTCAGAATGTCTCAGACACTAGCACTGATTCACTGGGGAGGAACCCATTTCCTAATTTGTCTCAGAGACCCAGCAATCTCAGAGTGTTCACGTTTAGCGAGCTGAAGGCAGCCACAAAGAATTTCAGCCGCTCATTTGTGGTCGGAGAGGGTGGATTTGGGTGTGTCTACAAGGGTGTGATCAAGTATTCAGAAGATCCAACTAGAAAACTTGACATTGCTGTGAAACAGCTGAGTAAAAGAGGATTGCAGGCAAGGTTTCTTCCTCATGATTGTCATATTTTGGTTTAATAATTATAGAATTGGATGGAAGTTCTCTCTTGCCACTCATGACATTTTTATAAGTTCAACTTCTTGTCTGATCATATCAAGAAATTTCTAAAACTAGAATTGATCTATAGTAAAATGCATTAGGACAGTAGGTGTCTACTTTGAGTTCAGGTTTATATTTGGGTTGTGGCTGGATTTAGAATTTGATTCAAATATCCTACATGTATTTGAAGGATCCAATATATAGCCAATTTTTGTAAAATACAGATTAAATACGTGGATTATGAATTCTGCTTTGTATTACTATATTTAGCTGTGCATATAATAAATACAGTATCATATTCTTTGCCTACAAAAGACTAATCCCAGTTATTTTAAATTTGCTAAACAATTGGGTGCTGTATAGGTGTATAGTACACTGCTAATAAAGAAAGTGTAACTTTAGAGTGTTATACACTAGTCTGTGTATTGTTGGATCTCATGCATGTTTGATGCGGGTGCTCTAGTTATCTTGAAGTGTCCATATGACATGGGGGGCCTGCAATATTATTCAAACAAAAGACCATATTAAGAATCGATATACAGGGGCAAAAGGTTTAACAGTGACAACAACAAGCAGTATTAAATGCTCTACCTTGACCAAGCAAAGCATTTTCAGATTGTGAGAGAGTTATTTTCGACTTAAAACTCTTTGATGATGGTAAAGAAGGAACAATAGGAATGGAAGAACAAAATGAAGTAAACTGAAGAAGATATGAAAAATATATTGGTAGCAATGCTTGATACTCAATATTCCATTAATCAACAAGTTAGTAAAAATCACGGTCCTTTGCATACTGTTTTGATTTTATAGAATCATCTTACATGAGTACATTTCAGTTCTTCCCATAAATTCCTGCGACAACTACCATTCTACCATAGACAAGACATTCAAAGTACACTTTAAACTAGTTATGAATAGAGTCAAAATTTTCTTCTATACAGTTGACAAGTATAATAATAAAAAAAATCATTCCAAGATAAATGCTTAAGCTACACTCTTTTCAAAGACTCATTAATTTGACAAAGACTTAGTCAAAATCCTAATGTTGCCACCAAGATGTCTGCATGGCAATGGCAAGGCACAAACTACCAATCTTCCATAGACAAGGCATTCAAAGTACACTTTAAATTAGTTATGAATAGAGTCACAATGTTGCTTCTATATAGTTAACAAGTATAATAAGAAATAATTGTTCTAAGATAAATGGTAAATCAGCTACACTCTTTTCAAAGACTCCTTAATTTGACAAAGACTTGGTCAAAATCCTAATGTTGCCACCAAGATGTCTGCATGGCGATGACAAGGCACAAAGTGGGCCGCTACATTACTCTTATATTTATTTACAGTGACTATTAACATGGTGGATCTTTTGCTTGCAATCCTTCGTGAATTTGTTTGCCACAATGCACATTTTATAATTTTAATGCTGATAAACCTGAACTATAAGTTTTGTTATCTGGCTAATATAATAAAATAAGTTACTTGTTATTGGTTGAGAATATAAGAACCTTTGATTCATCTTGTACTTATTACTTAGAATCTTACCTTTTGTCTGGCAGGGGCACAAGGAATGGGTTACAGAAGTGAATGTTCTTGGTGTAGTTGAGCATCCGAACCTTGTCAAACTGGTGGGCTACTGTGCCGAGGATGATGAAAGGGGAATCCAGCGGCTTCTAATTTATGACTTTATGCCTAATGGAAGCGTGGAGTACCATTTGTCAGCTAAATCACAGACACCACTTCCATGGGCCATGAGACTGAAAATAGCTCAAGATGCTGCTCGTGGCTTAGTATACCTACATGAAGGAATGGACTTTCAGGTTTGTTAGTTTTACTTTTATCATGTCATTATATTTCAAGTTCGCTAGCATAATCCTTTCTAAATCACTCAAAATTTTCCAAGTGTCCAAGGTTGCATTTAAAAAGTCAACTTTCCCCATTTAGAGAAACAAGGAGAAAATCTAAGATAGGGTACTTTGGCAAACGATTTCTGTATTAATTATGCATGTCATAATCTATGAAGAATCTAGACTAAGGCATAGTATTCTCTCTCTCTCTCTCTCTCTCTCTCTCTCACATTATGGAAGTTTGCTGTGTGTAAAAATTCTCATGAGCATTCTATCTTGTGTAATACTGACATATATGTTTTATTATAGATCATCTTCAGGGATTTTAAATCTTCAAATATTCTACTGGATGAGCAATGGAATGCAAAGCTTTCTGATTTTGGATTGGCTAGGTTGGGCCCTTCAGAAGGATTAACACATGTCTCAACAGCGGTACGTGATTATCACTTCATATCCATACCTTGAACCGGTAGCCACCTTAAATGTAAATAAATAATAATAATAATAATAATTATAATAAAAGACTCCTGAAGAAGTGAGACTGACGTACCACATGTAGATGGGCTTCACTTTCTAGTGACCTATTTATCAAAATAGAACTCTGTCAGATCATTTTACAACTTGTTAATTAAAAAGCAAAAGGAATTTGGTATGTTAGAAGCCACATTTGCTTGATTCAGCGAATGCTTGGCTTTTAAGATCTTTCATGTAGGACTTTATAACAGCTTTTTCATGTTCCTACATTTGTTTTTGTTATTCTTTTATGCCTTCCTAAACTACATTACAGGCTGTATATGGTTTTCTTCCAACTACTGGTTACATTATTTTGAACCTTTTGATTTGAAATCTGAATAACACTTTAGTGCAAATGTTTTCTCATGGGTAAAATCAGATGATTTGAATTTTGAGTTTTTTTACCATTTAGATTTTTAAGGTGGGACCCATCAATTCTTGGATTATGAAATTCTATATTCGAGATGCATGTACGAGAAACAAGGTGCTCATTGAGGTCTGAGTGCTCACTTTCTAGATTACTTGTACTTCAATGGGGAGTTTATAATGGACAAAGCAAATCAAAAAGGTGTTCAAGCTTAGGAACTTGAATAAGAGTAGTTTTAGAATTTTCAATAGGCTTTGCCGGCTAAATTGGCAGGCATTTTGAAGTACTTCCCATTTGAATATGCAAGTTTAATCATGTTGAATGGAGTCATACCAAACATTTATGCAAAAATTAAGGGGCATTTGGATGTCTAACGGGTATTAAATTAGGTCATTTTGAGGGATCGAAAATGAGTTCATTGTGCTCTCAGCAAGTCAGCAGCATTAAAATGAGTCAATTCATTTTTCGTACACTTGTTTGAACGTGGGGCACTTTAGGATTTCGTGGACTGACTTTCTATCTTTTTAGTATTGTTTGTGGTGAGGGATCCGTATATAGTAATCATTCCATTATAGGGGCTGGATTTTTTCCTTCTAAGGCTATGGAAAACTAAACAAACCAATTCAATGTAGTAGAATGTCCTTAGAAATCATTAAATGAAAACTAAGCAGGCTCATGTCAAATGATATGAGCAGCAGGAAAAAATATATATTATTTTTTCATATTTATGCTGTCTAAATGTCCTATTCATTCACTCAATTATTTAAATATTGTTCGTTTTACATTTACACTAAATAATTTCATCAGGTTGTGGGAACCATGGGATATGCAGCTCCTGAATACATCCAAACTGGACGTCTCACATCCAAGAATGACGTTTGGAGCTATGGGGTCTTTCTTTATGAACTCATCACGGGTAGGCGTCCAATGGATCGAAACCGCCCCAAAAGTGAGCAGAAGCTCTTGGAATGGGTAAAGCCATACCTATCAGACGTGAAGAAATTTAAGCTGATATTGGATCCAAGGCTTGAAGGGAATTACTCCCTCAAATCAGCTCAGAAGCTCGCTATTGTAGCCAACCGGTGCTTGGTCAGGCATTCAAAGATGCGACCAAAGATGAGCGAAGTGTTGGAAATGGTGAATGGAATTGTGGAGTCCTCAACAGGAACTGGGAGTCCTCAACGATCAGTGAAGAGTTTGGCGCCAACAGAAACTACTATAGACACTGAAACTAAAAACAAGAGAAGGCTTGTGGATTTGAGAATTGGAGAAAGTGGTTGGTTTGCTTGGATGTGGACACCAAAGCTTGTCAGGACGAGCTGATTGCAACTGCTTCAACCGAAGTGGACTGGTTGGGTTTTCTTGGTACGTGGAGAAACTGACCTTATGTATAGAGGATTTAAGGTTAGTTGACATTTACAGCAACAATGAATCTCTGTATGTTTGAAATACTTACTGTCCGTTTGCGTTAGATTTTTCTAAAATCATTTTTGGAGAACTATTTCTTCACTTATCTCTTTAAACTTTAACTTATGTTCAAACCATGTCTTCACGAATAAAAATTTTTATATTAGAAGTGATCGTTCAATATAAAAGTTTTGCCGTCCATCCTATCATCCTTCAAGAGTGATTATCATCTCGTCTCTTAGATCAAGTGTAATTTTAAGCTCCAAAAGTGATTTTAAGAAAAACTAATGCAAACGGGCTCTTAGTGTTGTAGATGATCCATCCACCCATCGACCTCACGCTCATGCTGTATATGCAAAACTACTCTCATGCACTACCTGCTTGGGAAATTTTCTGGAACACTGGACCGACCATAAGTTGACAGAAAGATTGTGGATTTGAAAGATGAGGAAAGGGGTGGTTTGGTCACGAGAATGTGCACACAGAATCTTGTAAGGTGATGCTAATTGCAATGGGTAATAGAGGGTTGGTGGGTTTTTAATTCTAGGTTCTTGAAGAAGCATATGTGAGATGTTAAAGATAATTGCAAAATTGTTGCAAAACAGAGCTCTGTTATTTTTTTGTTTCGCTCAGAAGATAACTGATGTCAACAGTACTCTTGAGTCAATAAGATTTGAAATGTATAGGTAGTACAAACTCTCTCTCTCCTTCTCTCTCTCAAATTTTGGATGATCAGAGATAGCATCTGATGACTGAACTATAAATGACGCATGCATTTTACTTGCATTATTTTAGTTCCTGTGTATACAATATAAAAAAATAGAACTATTTAGATAGTTGAACAAATTATGAATAAATTTAATCAAATTGCTTAATATTCAATTCCGTACCTTGCTAAACTTCAATTTTCAGATTCATTTTTGTGAAACTTTGAGAAAAAAATAGAACAAAATCCTTCATCTTAATAATTTTCTATGATTAAAGAAATTTTTTTGGGGTGGTAAAATTTCCTTATTACGGATAACTATATTGAACATGGACAAGTTAGAGGAAATGATTTTGAGAATTTGAAAGTTGAGAATGTGGCAATTAAGAGGTTTTACACCTAGTTAGGAATGTAAATGAATCAAGCAGTTCGTGAGCAGATAGTGAACGTGTTTGATAAGAGCTCATTTGGGTTCAATCGTTTTTAAACAAGCCAAACTCAAACTTAGAGTTTAGGCTTGTTTAATTAAAAAGCCAAGTTCAAATAGATCCAAACTCGGTTTGTTTATGTTCGTAAATGAGCTTGTTAATAAGCTCATGAATATGCTTATGAATAGGCTTATGTTTAGACTCAAAAATTTTTACCGTATAGACTTGAGTAAGCTCAATATATACTGGCCTGTTTTTTTTTTTTTTTTTTTTTTTTTTTTGGGTTTTTCTGTATTAATTTTTATCTTTTCTTTATTATAATTTTGGGCTTCAAGTGAACCAAACCGTTTGTGAATAGTTTACGAACAAACTTTATAATAAACAAGCCAAACTCAATAAACCAAAGCTCAACTATTGTTGGTTCAAATTTAAATGATCAAGCTTTTAACCTAGATTAGACAACCTAAATCTCCGCTTAGTTCGGTTGAGCTTATTTGTAGCCCTACACCTAGTCAAGTTTCAGCTGGCCAGTGCCCAATTGGAAACCATTGCTATGACCTCGGGGACCTACATGTATGAAAACAGATTTTTAAACTTTTATAAGCATGTGTCTGGATGTTATTTGCTTATGTAAATTCAACTTAAAAATTGAGATTTATTACATTTACACCCCCTTGAATTTCTAAAATTATAGAAATATTCCCTCTAGTTTTAAAAATTAGTGACATCCCCTACTTTTGAAAACAATTATTATAAGATCTCTCAAATGAAACAGATATTAATCTCCATTTATTTTTCTGCTGCCGTCATGCAAGTTTTTTTCAAAATACCAAAATTACCCTTTTATGTCTATTACAGGATGTAAATAAGATGGGGTAAGTGTAATTTATTTAACTCTTTCTAAATTATCCAAAAACACAATGTTTTTGACTTTAAGAGTATATTAGTAACTTTGGATATCCATTTAACGCCGTTGCAGTTCCGTCACTACAGGGAGTGTCTCTGTTATTGTCATGATGGTAATGGTGGTGTCTCTATAATTGTCATAAATTAAGGAAAATACAAGTGTAATTTATTCTAAAAATTGTTATGATGGTAATCATCCAAGTTCTTGATTTGTTGAAGGATTGAGAGCCTAACCCTCAGGTTGTGTACTTATTATAGGAATTTCAAATCATGGAATTTGACAATGAGGATTTATGAAATTATTGGATCTTAAATTCCATGAACTATTAAACCTTTTGTTCTTTTGAAGTTAGGATTCAACCAATCAATATTTGAGATCTTAAAATTAAATTTTGTCATGTTATTGGTTTGTATGAGTGACAATCCATGTGCTCACCAAACGAAGAAGAAGTAGCACATTTCTTACAAGAAAATGAGGAGAGAGGGTTCCTACGTATGCTTGGGTCTTTAGATGTATGCATTGGGAGTGAAAAACCGTCCTACTGTGTGGTATAGCACGTATAAGGACCATCACGGTTAGCCTACCCTCATATTGGAGCCGGTTGTTGTTGGGATTGTAGACAACCTTTAGTAGATTGCCCGGGGGTTGCAGGGGCAGAGCCCCCCTGCGTCGCATGCTAGTGAATTGGTGTAGCTATTCATCAGCAATGTGTATATTTTTTAGGTTAAGAGTGTGAGAGAGAGGCCGTCATTCTCAGAGAGAAGAAATTTTGTGTACTATGTATTTTTAAAATAGTGAATTGGTGTGGCACCCGATGACGTAGGCAAGTTGTCAAACCTCGTCTATCTATGTCTCTTTATTTCTTTTCTTGCACAATTTTCTATTTGTTGTGTATGTGTTCCTCTTATGATTCATAGGTTCCAAGATCCAAAAAGGTTTAGGGATTAAATGTGCAGTCTAATCCCAACAATTGGTATCAAAATCAGGTTTAGTGCATAAGGTGTTCAACATATTCGTCGATCGAAGTTTGTTCGAGTAGTCTAGCGTTTTAGTAGGAGCTATGGATTCGGAAGAATTCAAATCGAAAATTAAGAAATTCGATGGTTCGGATTTCGCTTTCTGGAGGACGCAGATGGTGGATTATCTATATAAAAAAAGATCTTTACAGGCCGCTGTGGACCAGCCTCGTGGCGGGGCTTATGAGGATCCACATCATCACCGGGCGATGTGATTAGGGGGGTTTAGAAATCAAATAAAGGAGTCGCCACCTTATTTTTAAGGAATAAGGAAACCATAAAAATATTTTATTTTCAATAAAATAAACTCCATTAATGGAAAAGCAGTCTACAAACCAGAGTTGGATCCGGGGGCTAGGTTACGACGTGGGAAGGTTCCAAGCTTTCGCTTGTAGGCACCCACCTCGCCCTAATTAAAGGACTTCTAATTTATTTGGGCTATTTAAATCCTTAATGCAAACAATTCTAAATAATCTAATCAACCAAAAAATAGTGATATAAATGCATTATCTATATTAGTAATATTAATAATAATAAAAAATATATACAAATAAACCCTAAGAACCTAGGACACCCTACGGGCATCCTAGGGCGGACTTGAGCCCCATTAGCGCCTACGTAACTTACTAGTATCACCTAACAAGTATCAAAGTCCACGTAGTTCGACTACCCTAGGACTCTCCTATTGTAATCGACCACATCATCAAAGGTATTCAACCTAATTCAAGACTCTAACTTCGAGAGTTTTTATTTCTTTAAAATCATTTATTTGAAATCACTTCAAATTAAAAGACTTTTTTAAAATCCAAATATCCTAAACAATTCTTATCTTTAGAATTAAATTCCAATTGAAAATCTTTTTCAAAGATATTTCAAGAAAACAAATCATATTGAGAGGAATTTCATTCCAAGGCAAAAATCTTAAAACATTTCAAATTCTTTTGAAAATCAATTAGTAATCAAATCTTTCATAAAAAATCATATTCATTTCATAAAAATCACATTAAAATCTTTTTAGAAAATCCCTCGAAGATAGACTCTTAAATCAAATAAAATACACAAATCAGATAGCGGTCTTTACAACAAAGGACAGTCCTAGGGAAGGTCAAGTGACCTTCCTAAGCCTAAGGTCCCTAACTAGCCCTAAAGTTTATCTAGAATCCTAAAATCCTAATGCAATGCATGCTGTAATTTAAATAAATCCAAACAAATATACATGAAATTAATCCTGACAATGCATGGTAATGCTCCTAAATGTATACTAATTAATCTATGTGAACCTAAGCATATTTCTAAGTTGGATTTAGCCTTAAAATAATTTTTAGAAGTGATTTAAGGACATAAACAAATCCGGACAGATTTGAATATGAATCTTAAACCACTCCAAAAATCATGAAAACAAAGAATAAAAATGATGAAGATGGCCTAGCATGCTTTCTACATGAATATACAAGATAAACTACTAAAATCATGCAAAATATGGCTTAAAAATGATAATTAAACCATTTTAAAGTATGTATTCCAATCTGGACAGATTTGAATACACACTTTTAATGGCCTAAAAATCATTCTTAATCCATGGCTAACAATGAATAAACATTCTAATATGCATACTAATACAATATACAAATTTAAACTAACATGCTTGACTAGATTATCACATAAAACAACATTAAAATTAACAAAAAGTGCTTTTATAATTAATTTAAACACAAGAGGAGGATCTTACCTTCGCACGCTCCCTCGTACACAGTTCATATATTCAAATCATTCAATCAATATCAAGTGTTCAAATAATCATGAAAAACATAAAAAATTGACTCACGACTCATCACATGTCAAAATAACATATTAACGTACTCATATTACCATTAAAATCATCAATCAATTATCATGAGATTCAAATACCAACATGAATATATCAACATTTACTCTAAACATGCTTACACATAAAATAATGGAAAACTCATCCTAAACATGATTACTAGCATAAGATAATAGCAAAACTACTCCTAAACACATCTAACCTCATAAAATCATAATGAAAAATATCATAACATGCTTGCTAAACATATAATCATGATAAAAATAACCCTAATCATGCATATTCATATAAAATCATAACAAAACAACAATAACCCATACATAAAATCACAAATAGAACCAACCTTAGTCATGCATACTAACATAGAATCATAATAAAACTAATTAATCCTAGGCATGCATCCTAACATAAAATCATAAATAAAACTAATGAACCCTTAACATAGAATAACAACAAAGCTAAGCCTAATCATGCATACTTACATAAAATAACACCAAGGCTAACCCTAATCATATATATGACATGAAATAACAATGAAACTAACCCTATCATGTTAAACATTCTCATAGCCAAAAAGAAAAAAGAAAAGAGAATCCATCTCATATGAAAATCAAGAGGACTTACATCATAGCATCATAGACTTATGTAAGAAATCATGAAAAATGAAAACCAAGGTTAAGGATTTACCCTTCTCCCTCCTTCTTGGCTACCTTCCTCCAAGCTCCTAGCCTTGAATTCTTGCCCCTTCGATGGTGTAGAGATGAAAGTCCAGATCTGTAGCATTCTTTTCCAAAAACCCTAAAATTCTCTCCCTTCTCCCTAACTCCATAATGCAACATATATAGAGCTAGGGTTCAAAACCTTGAATGGTTAGGATTAATCCATCTAAAAATGATCCTAAGGCTTAGAATTAGTCATGCTAGGGTTTGCCAGTTGAAAACCCTTCGAATTATATTCAAAAAAATCGAACCAAATCGGCCAAAATGGGTGGGGGAGCCTCAAACTTTCCAAAAATACAAAATCTGATCGAGCATGCTGGTGGCCGTCCTAGCTAGGACGGTCACCATAGTGACTTCCCAAATTTGTTCCCCAAATTCTAGGGTTTGCATATTTTGGCCATATTTTGGTCAAATCTGATCCAAATTCGATGGTTCAGGGCTCAAAACGACCGTGTTTTGATCCTCCACATTTTTAGAATGTTTTTGGGTTAAAAATACTTGACCATGGTTAAGGGTTTTAGCAAAAAGCTAGCCAATTGACCCGGTTGTGCCAAAATTGGTCATAGGACCATTCTTTGTTTTGTAAAATTGATCAATTAGGCTTGCACCACTTCTAAAAACATGGTTTTAATATGAAATTGGTACTTGAAAACACGTTTTGAAAATCTTTCATTTTGGTGAAAATGACCAATTCACGGCCAATTTGAACAAAATCCTAATTCAGCTCATTCTTACCCGTGGGATCGATTTTGGGCGAATCTATCCTAACCATTCAAAGGTTCAATTGGCACTCCAAATACACTCCCCACATCCATATAAACCTCATGAAACAATCCGTTTCGAATTCGGAGGTCATTCGGAAATTATACGAGAAAAAGGACGAAAATGCCCTTCAAGTCGCAAAAACCCTAATTACCTATCGAGCTCTCATCAGAATGCTATGAAAATTTACAGGGATGTTTTAAAACACCTCAAAAGTCAAATGAAATACAAATGAGTTGATTCCAATCCAAATGTACACATGAAATAATGAATTGTCATTTTCCTCAGAAAAGAGCAATTTGGTCTTTACAAGGCCAATTCCTCACCAAATGATCAGCTATTCTAGTTAATCATTTGGTGAGGAATGAGCGTACCTCTGGGGTGTCCATAGCCGCTGTTGAGTAAAAAGAAGGGAAAGAAAAAGGAAGAGACCGATGAAGGTTGGGATATATTTTACAGGAAGGCAATCAAATAGATTCATTAGTCGCTCGCGAAATAGTAGCCCATAATATATTTATTAAAGGAGAAGACAACGGTGGATCTCATGGCAGCACTCGCAAAGATATATGAGCAACCGTCTGCTGCGAATAAGGTACATCTTATAAAAAAGCTTTTTACAATCAAGATCGTAGAAGAATGTCCATTCACATCACATCTTAATGAGTTCAACACGGTAGTAGATCAACTTACCTCTGTTGAGATTGAGTTTGCAAACGAAGTTCAAGCTTTGTTAATTCTACATTAGATGCCAGAGAGTTAGAAGGGAACCATGACTGCAATCAGTAATTTTGCTAGGGAGAGAGAAGTTGAAATTCAATGATACTGTGAGTTTGATTTAAACTGAAGATGTCAAAAGAAAATCAGTAAAAGCTTCAAGTTCATGTAGTTCGGGTTTAACCTTGGTTTAACCTTTACAGTCCGTTTGGATTGAGAGAGTTGGGGAAAAGAGAAGAGAAAAATGTTAAAATTCTCTTGTTTGACAACTAAAATAGGAAAGAAACGAGGGGAAGGGGAGAGAAAGTGGGGAGAAAAGGCCCAATATTCTTTCTCCAAATTGGGGAGATTTGGAGAGAAGAGAAGAGAAGAGAAAGCCAATGGGTGTGATTTTACTACTTTGCCATTTCCCTCCCTTGTTTAGCATTTTTTTTTATTATTATTTTTTTTTTATGTAAGCAAGGGCAATATTGGAATTTACACCTTAAAATCTTCTCATCTATTCTCTTATGAAAGCTATCCAAACAGGGTGGAGAGAAAGTTATTTAACTTTCTCTTCTCTTCTTTTCTCTTAATGAGATTCTCTTTTCTTCTCTCCAATTCTCTCAATCCAAACATTGTGTTAGTCTCGAGCAGAGAGGTAGAAACAAGAAAAGGTGGGATCAGAATCAGAATCGTTCGAGATCCCAGAAAGGAAATAGATCGAAGTCTGTAGTGCAAAAAATTAAGGGCGGAAGCCTCCCCCACTTTTCAGCAATCTTCCAACATTTTTCTAGTATCATGGAAGCTTCTCTATTGAGGCCCATTGGTTTGAAATCAAACTCTTTACCTTTAGCTTTATAAATGGTTTTTTTTTTCCTTTACTACACCGAAAAATATTTGACTTTTAGGGCCTATTTGGTAAAAATGTGATTTGGAGCAGGCTGGTTCAAAACCTATAAGATTATCTAGTTTATATCAAAATCAATTTTCCTTAAAACTAGTTTTTATTTGTAACCTGTTTGTCAAAAATTGATGAAGAAATCATAAATATTAACCCACTCCTTGAAATCTCAGTTACATTTCAATACAAAGTTTTCATATCAAAATCCTAATCTCACAAACATATAAATCAAATCAAAATTTCTATTTTTAAACCCTAAAAAATCACAAATCCACAATGTGTACTGGAATCTTGATTTGCTTTCTTTTAATCCGTTGCCTCTTTTAACTCAAAGCTTAACCCCAAGTGAAACCCTAACACTATGTTTGGACTGAGAGAATTGGAGAGAAGAGAAGATAATCTCATTAAGAGAATAGAAGAAAGGATAAGAGAAATTTAAATAACTTTCTCTCCACCTTGTTTGTTTGGATAGACAGGTGAAAAAGTTTAATAACATATATATATATATATATATATATATATATATATATATATATATATAACTTTCTCTCCACCCTGTTTGGATAGATTTCATAAGAGAAGAGAATAGAAGATTTTAAGGTATAAATTCCAATATTGCCCTTACTTACATAAAAAGAAATAAAAGCTAAACAAGGGAGAGAAAGGGTAAAGTAGTAAAATCACACATATTGGCTTTCTCTTCTATTCTCTTCTCTCCAAATCTCCCCAATTTGGAGAGAAAGAATATTGGGCCCTTTTTTCCCCACTTTCTCTCCCCCTCCCTTCCTTTCTCTCCTATTTTGGTCTGTCAAACAAGAGAATTTTAAAAATTTTCTCTTATCTTATCTTCTCCCCAACTCTCTCAATCTAAACGGATTGTAAATCCTAACACAATGAAGAAGATATTAGCATAGGCTATATGAGGGAAAACAAAAGAATACATAAGCAAAAATTGATGGTGACGATGGGAGCAAAGATAGTGATGAAGAAGAAAAACAAGGAAGAGGAGAAAAACACAAATGCAAAGTTTAACGGCGATAGTGGGAGCAAAGATGGTAGTGAAGAAGAAGAAGAAGAAGAAGAAAAGGAGCACTGACCTTTTCTGGCGAGGCAAAAGTTGACGAAGACTGGTGAAGCAAAGATGGTTGTGATGAAACCCTTTGTTCTCCCATTATTCCAACTGTTTCTTTTTTTCCCCCCTATAAAATTACTTATCTAGGGTTTCATACTTTCAAGTGAAAGGGAACTAGCACATAAAATTTTTAACTATAGAGAAAGAAGGGATGAATTCCATTCTTATCAGGGTTTCATGTGAAGGGATGCATTTTTTACCATAGAGAGAGAAATACTCTTTCATTATCTAGACTTTGTGAAAATCATCGATGAGGTGGAGCAACTTTAATCCGTTTACGGGCTTTTTTTAATTTGGAAAAAAAAAAAAAAAAACCTAATAGCATCTTAATTTGCATTTACCAAACATGAATTTAACTATTTGGGACCACTTTATATCCGGGAAAACCAATTTTGTGGGTTCCCAAATAGCCCCTTAGATCTAATATTACCCAAACTCTAACCGAGATGAATAGCCATGCAAACCATCTTAGTTTTCATGTTAGGGTGCATTTGGATAAGCTTTTACTTCCTGTTTTTCTACTTTTAAAAATACAAAAAATGGAAGTTTTTTATATTTTCTTTAGTGCAAAATTTTGGTAGTTACTTTTAAAAGTTGAGATAGTAAGGTGGCGTTTGGATAAGCTACCTTTTTTTTGCTTTTTTAATTTTGGAAGTAGAAGCAACTTTTTGCTTAAATTATCAATTTTTTGGAAGTAAGAAATACATTTGGATAACAAAATTGCTAGCTATTTTAAAAAGCAAAAAACAAAAATGTATACAAGACCATAAATATCAGAAAATTTTACAGAAAATTTGACAGAGTTTCCCCTTTACTTTGGACCTTTTCCTTGTACAAACAGTCACACAAATCCACTTTCAAATGATCAAAACCCCTTAAATCTAACAATCAAACCAGCATCAACCATAAGTATTATTTATAATCCACTAAAACACTTCAAAATTTTGAAATATCAAACCAAAGCACATACCTTTCTCTCTTTAGATGCAGCCAGCAAAACCGGCGAAAATCAACGATCAGAGCTCTATCTTGAGAACCCCTCCACCACCAGCATTGCATCACGACAGAGAGCAGAAGAGGAAGCTCGGTGACAAAATGGGAAGAAGAACCAGGGGGAGAGAGAGCTTCTTATTTTGGACTCCGTGACTGACTTCCGGCTATGGCACAGTCGTTAAGAGCTTAAATTTCTGCAGAGTTGCGATTATCGATTGTGAGGGACCATAGCTGTGCTGGCCGTAGAATTGAGTGAAGAGAAGATTAGGCAGCTAAAGTGGCTTGAGATGGGATGTTGGTTAAAGATTGGGAATTGGGTGCTGGTGTGACGGCGTGCTGGTGCGATGGCGAACAGCTTGCTGGTCGCAGGTTAGGGCGGCGAGAGTAAGAGAGATAGAGAGGATGAAAGAGTGGGCTGAGAATAAAATTGGATTTTTGCATCCATGGGGATTCAATGCGTGGGCCGGTCACCTTCTATTTCTACTTCCTACTTTAAAAAGTTGTGGAAGTCATTTTTTTTCACTTCCACAAATTTTGAAAGTTCAGGTAAATACTTTCATGTAGTAAAAAGCAACATGACTTACCAAACGTACTTTGCTTCCAAAACTTCCATTTTACTCGCACCGTTTGGATTTGTTTTTTATAAGTACTTATTTGCTTTTTTAAAAATTTAAAATATATAATTTCTTAGAAGAATTTTAAAAAAGCAAATAAGTACTGATGGGGAGTTGATATTTTACGAGGACGAGGAATTTGCATCAGCTTTGAGACGAGGAACCGTGATAACGACTATGAGACGAGGATACGAAAGGAAAGTCAATGATAGAACAACAAACGACCGTTAAACACCATAAAATTCGTGATATTGACTGATATCATGGATAATCAGCCAAAGTTAAGGAAGGAAAAAAGCTCTTACCAAATCCCCATACTCTCTATATAAAAAAGAGATTCACAAACGGAAGAGGTACATTGAAAATACTGATTATGAAGACTCTTCTATTATCTTGTTTAGCACAAGACTCGCACTGACTTGATCGTGGAGAGTTTTTCGCCGGAGTTTATCCGACCTCTCTAATTTTATTTTGCAGGCTTGAGATTCGGCGCTCGGGTTTTAGCTGAATCTTGCATCATCAGCTAGCGCCGTCTGTGGGAAACGAATCAAAAAGTCTTTTTTCATCTTTCATTTTTGTAAAGATGCCGATCACGAGATCTTAAGCTATGGTGGAAGGGGAAACATCAACGAAGATTCCAATCCTGACTCAAACAGGAGAGAATGAAATGCGCAATCGATTCCAGAAGATATCTGCGGCCATGGAAAGGATCATGAAGCAGAATGAGGCAGTTTTAGCTCAAAATGAGGAACTTCGGCGCCAAATTTTGGGACAACATGCTGCACAGAACAAAGGAAAAGCTCCAATGCATGAAGGCGATCCCCCTTAATCACAACGATCAGTTATTCCGACTCAAAATGACATAGTTGGAAACAGCAGAGACACACGTAGACCACGAATTAGATCCGAGGTAAGGGTCAATAATGAACAACCATACAGAACGCGGCGGGAGTAACATTCTGGTTCACGGAGGGATAGAAGTGCCGAGCTAAAGTCCCCGTCAAGAGGAGATAGGAGCATAGAGGTTCAATCTGGAAGAAGCCAGCGAGAAACCGAAGTACAAAAGAATAAGAAACCGAAGTCCTCACGTCGAAGCAGAGAAGTGGATGTACGAATGAAAGAAATGGATGCTCAGTTAGGGGTTCTAATTGAAGCAGTTAGAGAAAGAGCCTTTGGGGATAAAGGATTTGGTGAAATCAACTGATCCATCATTTACTCAAAAGATACTGGAAGAACAGCCGCGGAAAAATTTCAAGATGCCAAATATCGACGTCTATGATGGCACAACAGACCCTACAGACCACTTGAAAGCATTTAAGGGAGCCATGATCCTAGAAGAAGCATCGGATGCTATCATGTGTAAAGCATTCCTGATTACTCTAAAGAAAACCGCTAGGGACTGGTTTAAAACACTGAGGTCAGGGATTATCCATAGTTTCAAACAACTAAGCGACGCATTTGTTTCACGATACAACGGAAGGTTAAATTCCGTATTTACGGTCAATATTATTTCATTTATAATTTACCTATGTTTAACCTCAATCCGAAGAGAGTGGTAAGCACGGGTGTCGATCCACAGAGACTAGTAAAGAAAATCGGCTAAGTCAATTCACTTTTGGTGAAAGAGACATTTCCCATTGGGTAAATTTGGTTGGTTAATTGATTTTTTTTTTTAACAGTAATTGCAAGTCAAACATATAAGAACATAATTGCAAAAGAGATAACAGAAATTAAACTTAAATTAAATTACAGAAAATTAAACGGGCATGAATTGAAATTGCATAATTATAAATAAAGAAAAATCACGTCTCTCCAAGTGGAGAGAGGGAATATACTCTACTGAAATTTAAAGTGCATAATTGAAAGCATAAATTAATAAAAAGTCCTCATCGAAATTCCAAGTGGAAAAAGAGGGGATATTCTACTGAAAATTAAAGTACATAATTGAAAGCATAAATTAATAAAAAGTCATCCTCATAATTCCAAGTGGAAAAAGAGGGGATATTCTACTGGAAATTAAAGTGCATAATTGAAAGCATAAATTAATAAAAAGTCTTCCTCGTAATTCCAAGTGGAAAAAGAGGGGATATTCTACTGGAAATTAAAGTGCATAATTGAAAGCATAAATTAATAAAAAGTCATCCTCGTAATTCCAAGTGAAAAAAGAGGGGATATTCTAATGAAATAGATTTTGCGTAATTAAAAGTAATAATTAAAAACTAAAAAAAATAAAAACCTCTTCTCTCCAAGTGGAAAGAGGGACAATTGCATCGTGTGTGAAATTGTGTAATTTGGAAAATACTGAAATTAAGATAAAAACTGAGAATAATAACTGAAAAATAAATTCACTCTCTGAAATTAAACTGACTGAACTGAATAGTAGTACAGTATGTAGAATTTGAAAATAGTCAAGACTTAGATGCACGTGGCATAAAAACCTACGACTATTTCTGATTAAAACTCAACACTCAACTAACAAAGGAAAATAAATTGCTTAACAATTCTTGCACTTGACGAATTTCAACAACAGAAGAAAAAAACTAAACTGCGTACTGCGCCTCGTACTTCGGATTCTCTCCCCCTTTTCTTGTTTGGCGAGCTTCCCCTTTTATAGACTCCGAATCGTTCATTTTTTCTTCGTTTTTCTCTGACACCGTCTGCCTCTTGACTTTCGCATTCTCTGCACCCAGGCCTCCTCTCACCCTCTCTGATTTTCCTCTCTTTACCTGTCTCTCTCTCTTTATTATCTTTCCCTCTCACTCAGACTACACTTTGACACTGTCAAGAGTGTCATGATGACACTCTTGACTTTATATATATACCAAAGAATATTCATTAGAATACGGATCGCTTGGAGACTTGGGCCGGGAATGCATCTTGATACTCTTTTACTGATTATTGCATGCCTGGCGAAGTATTCTCTGAAGTCTATGTGCTGGAATATGGAACCAACTGCTTTGAAATGCACGTTGATGTAACGCATGCACATTCTACTATAATAGCTTCCCAAAATATAATTAGTAGAGATCCCTAATTATCTCCACAAAAATTATATTTACGGGATCCAAACAGTGGCCCATACTTCTGAAATTAGTAGAAATCCATAATTATCGATGAGCGATCAAGTGGAGAGATTCTCATATACCTTTAACGAATTGCTGGCGGAATCAACCTCAAAAAAATACGATTAGCAGTGATCCATAATTGCCGATGAGAGATCAAGTGGACAGATAGTAGAGAGGAGTTCTCCATTGCTGCTAGAGAACTCTTAGAGTGGTGTGATTACTGATCTGATCTTCATTGAGCTTTTGCCCAAGAAAATCAAGAAATAGATGGGAAGTTTTGCTGGTGGATTGATCGACTCCCATTTCTGCTCCCATCTCCCTACCCATTCTTCTCCTTATAAAACTCTCTCAAGCATCAATTATGAGAGAAGAGAAAAAGAGAAAGCAAGATCCGGTTTTCACGGATCTTGGTTGGCTGCCGACACTCATGATAATCCTGTGTGGGCAATCTCATGCTACAACTGCTTGATTTCACATTGATTTTTACCTGGCACATGTTCCACACACAACTTTAATCTAAAATAAAGATAAAATTAAAAACAAGCTAAAATGCTACTCTTATGTGATAATTGCAACAATTCTAAAATAACTGAAAATCACTAACATGACCTAATTAACCTAATTAACATGCCTTTAGGGCTTTAACAAAGCTTACTTTGGGGTTTAATTTCGAAAATTTTAGCACTTATCAACAGGTTCAACAAGCACCGTCAGTTTGGAGAATACACACCGCTTCGCGTACGAGTGAGTAAAGTATTCCTCGAAATTAAGCAAAATAGATTAGTCCGATGGCCAAAGAGGATGACTTCCAACCACGGGTTCCGAGATAACCGAAGATACTGCAATTTCCATAAAGACACCGGGCATAACAGTGACGAGTGTGCAGATCTCAGAAATGCGGTGGAAGAACTGATCAAAAAAGGGCTTCTGAGAGAATTTCTTCAAAATAGAAGAGACCGTATTGAATCCGAAAAAAAGGGGAGACGAACCTCGGAATATAAATCGACCAACTGGGATAAGCGTGATACATGGTGGATTGACAATCAGAGGAGAAACGAAATCTTCTCGACGAGCACATGCAAGAAAAGCCAGAAGAAGCCCGCCGAAGAAGATAATGATCGTTGAAAGTCCAATCAAAGATCCAATCATTAATTTTTCCGAAAATGATTTGCCAGGACTTCAAATGCCACATAATGATGCTTTGGTAATTTCGGTAACTATTGCCAATCATCTAGTTCGAAGGGTATTGATAGACACTGGAAGTTCAGCTAACATCTTATTCAAGCAAGCATTCGATAGAATGGAACTGGACAAATCCGTCCTCCAGCCGACAACTGAAACTCTCATCGGCTTCACAGGGGCATCAGTAGAAGCGCTGGGCTGGATAACCTTGCCAGCGACCATTGGAGAATTACCAAATGCAAGTACAGTCATGGTCAACTTTCTTGTCGTCGACTGTCCGACGGCATACAATTTAATTATTGGAAGGCCAGCACTCAGTCAATGGAAGGCAGTAGCATCAACCTATCATCAAGCTTTGAAATTCCCCTAATCCAGGGGAAAAATATAAACAATTAGAGGAGATTAAGGAATAGCCCGAGCTTGCTAGTCAACGGCCTTAAAGGAATCGTCAAACTTGTAGCAATCACATGAAGGAGATCTTCTGCAAAAAGCTGACATAAAGCCGCCTTATTCAGAAGCAGGGAAAGAATTTGTGGAGACGGAGCCCAAAGTGACCGATGGAAAACCAGCCGAGGAAGTTGAAAAAATTCAGGTTCATCCCACGATGAAAGAAAGGACTGCTCAAATCGGGGCTGGTTTGCAGGGAGAACAAAGGGAGTAGATAATTAGTTTGTTGAAAGAGAATTATGATCTGTTTGCTTGGTCACACGATGAGATGCCTGGGATTCCGCCGTCCATTTCGCAGCACAAACTGAATATTAACCCAGACTATTGTCTGGTGAAACAAAAAAGGAGAACTTTTGCTGAAGAAAGACATCAGGCTATCGACGATGAGGTGAAAAATCTCTTGGAAGCAGGATTTATCAGAGAAGTAAACTATCCGAAATGGCTAGCAAACCCTGTCGTCGTCAAAAAGAAGAATGGGAAACATCGACTTCACTGATTTAAATAAAGCTTGTCCCAAGGATAACTTCCCTTTATCGCGGATAGATCAGCTTGTTGATGCCACGGCTGGACACGAAATGTTAAGCTTTATGGATGCATACTCATGGTATAATCAAATACCTATGCATCCAGACGACCAGGAGAAAACAACATTCATCACTAGACGAGGTACGTATTGTTATGTTGTAATGCCATTTGGGTTGAAAAATGCAGGGGCAACGTATCAACGACTAGTAAACAAGCTTTTTGAAAATCTCCTCGGCAAAACTATGGAAGTTTATATTGATGACATGCTGGTGAAAAGCCTCGAATCGAAAGATCATGTGCAACATCTAAAGGAATGCTTCACCATCTTGAGGAAAGCGCAGATGAAGCTTAATCCAAATAAATGTATCTTTAGTGTCGGGTCAGGGCAATTCCTCAGTTTTATGGTGACAAAGAGAGGAATAGAAGCTAATTCAGATCAAATTAAATCTCTAGTCAACATGAGTTCACCGAAATCGATTAAAGACGTGCAGCGGTTGACAGGAAGGATAGCGGCCTTGAACCGATTTATTTCAAAAGCATCAGACATAAGTCTTCATTTCTTCAAAATCCTTAGGGGAAGACATAGTTCAATGGACAGAAGAATGTGAGAAAGCGTTCAAAGAACTGAAAGAGTACCTCAGATCAGTACCGATGCTGTCAAAACCAACGTTGGGCGAACCACTGTATTTTTATTTCTATCTGGCAGTCTCTCCCACGGTTGTGAGTTCAGCCTTAATCCGAGAAGAAGAAAGGACAGAGAGACCGGTTTATTACACAAGTAAAGTATTACTCGACGCAGAAACACGTTATTCGGAAGCTGAGAAGATAGCCTTATCCCTCGTAGTGTCTGCAAGAAAACTCCGACCGTACTTTAAGGCTCATCCTATTGTCGTCCTCACCAATTACCCGATGAGATCCATTCTGCATAAACCTAGTACCTTGGGACTATTATTAACATGGACGATATAGTTAAGTGAATTTGATATTGAGTATAGATCAATAACTGCAATAAAAGGCCAAGCATTAGTTGATTTTTATCGCGGAATTAACACGGCAGGAGGGTGCACAATTTAAGCAGTGTAGAAAGAAATGTAGTTCGGATTTGTATGTCGACGGAATAGCCAACAACCAACAACCGAGGAAGAGGTGCAGGGATAGTTCTAAAAATGCCTGGAGGAACAATGATCGAGCATGCCTTAAAAATTTCTTTCAAAGCAACTAATAACGAGGCAGAGTATGAAGCACTCATTGCAGGATTGAAGATGGCAAAGGCAATCGGGCTACAGTCTTTGCGGGTTTACAGCGATTCGCAACTAGTAGTTAATCAAATCCAAAGCGAGTACGAAGCAAAAGAATCGACAATGATGAAGTACGCCGCAAAGGTCAAAGAACTACTATCTCAATTTTCTGAAAATAAAATCATATAAATACCAAGGGATTTGAACAAAAGAGCAAATGCACTGGCCAACCTCGTGTTAACTTTAGAGGTGGATAATGCCAAGATAATTACAATGGAAGTTATTAGGAAGCTCAGCATAGAAGAAGCCGAAGCAGAAGTATTGGTCGTAGAAAATACGATATCATGGATGGATCCAATTCGGAAGTACGTTGAAGACGGAACTTTACTGGAGGATATAGACGAATCCAGGAGAATCCGAGCTCGGTCAACAAGATATGCAATCATTGATGGACCTTTATATCGAAGATCTTTCTCCCGTCCATTACTTCGATGCGTGAGGGAAAAGGAAGCCATATATGTACTTCGGGAAATACACAAGGGATGTCGTGACAATCATTCTGAATACCGAAGTTTAGTTCAGAAGGTAATCAGACAGGGCTATTACTGGCCAAAAATGGAGGAGCAAGCCCGAAAAGTCGTCAGGAGGTGTGATAAGTGTTAATGTTTGGCTTCGTATATTCACCGACCACCCACAAGACTCATCCTAATCCCAAGCCCATGGCCATTTTCGCAATGAGGAATGGATATTGTCGGGCCATTACTGGAGGCTCCTGGAATAAAGAAATTCTTGCTCGTAGCTATAGATTATTTCACAAAGTGGATGGAAGCTGAGCCATTAGCCAAAATAACCAAGGCGAATACAAAGAAATTCCTATGGAAAAATGTCATTTGTAGGTTCGGAGTGCCAGCAGTAGTCATAACAGACTAAGGACGACAATTTGATAATCCCGGCATGAGGAGTTTATGCAACAGTCTGAACATTGGCTTACATATTGCTGCCCCACAACATCCACAGTCCAACGGATAGGTTGAAGTCACCAACAGGACCATTCTCAAAGGATTGCTGATGAAACTGGATAAAGCCAAAGGAAAATGGGTCGAAGAACTTCCTAGTATATTATGGGCGTATCATACTACACCTCGACGAGCGACCGGAGAAACTCCTTTTTCTTTAAGTTATGGATCAGAAGCCTTAATCCCAGTCGAAATTGGCTTACCGTCCCCAAGGGTCGAAACCTATGACTCATATCAGAATACGGATGAACTCCTCCTCAATTTGAATCTCTAGAAGAAAGAAGGGAAAAAGTACGAATAAAAATTACGGCTTATCAACAGCAGATGAAAGCAAATTACGACAAGTCGATCAAACCCCGCTCTCTGAAGATTGGAGATCTCGTCCTCAGGAAAACTATGGAGACAACCCGAGAAAAGGGAGCTGGAAAGTTGGGGGCAAACTGGGAGGGACCTTACAAAGTTATCAGCAAAGTAAAAGAGAATACTTACATTTTAGAAGACATGGAAGGAAGGAAGTTGGTGAATGCATGGAATATGGAACATCTGAAAAAATACTACCAATAGAATCAAATCCTAAGAGGAAAATTTCAATAAAATTTTATCTTTTCCTATGAATGTTTATTTTTAACTTTATTTTCTTTACATATCGATCTACGCAGGTTTTAAGAATAAATTGTTAAGTGCTAGTCCTCGGTAAAAGACTAGTGATGCATTGAGAGCTAAGGCCCTTGAGAAGTCGACCTCAAAGGAGCCAAGCCCAAAGTATCCGAGGAATTGAACCTCATGAAAAGAGAAAACGTCTAAGCATAAAAAAGACGACGACAAAAGACATTTAAGCATCAAACAGATGACGATGTAAAAAGCAAAGTTGGAAATCAGAAAATTTTCAAAAAGTGCTATTCATTTATATCTTCACTATTACATCTCTGGATAACATAATAAAGGGGTACAAGTTCATTAAAGTATTCAAAAAACATCAGTAAAGTGAGGAAAATCAATTTTATACAAAAAAAAAAGCTACTGAGCAATTAGAAAGTTGTGGTGGTTCGGTGCGAGGAGATATGTTTATCGGAGGAATGTGTCAGACTTCTGGAATCACCGATTCAGCTTGAGGAAGTTCTGGTTCCTTCTCGGAAGGCCGAGGATTCTCATCTTCTTGAAGATTTTCATTTTGACCAACTTTAGGAGGTTGAAAGTTTTCTTCAGGATTTTCTTTCTCTTCCTCATCATAATCTTCAAGGTCGGTAAAATCAAGATGAGCATACTTCTTTTTTGCTGCAACACAACAGGCATTGAAACCAGCCCCATATTGAGAAACTGCATCATTCCTACATGTCTTAGCCATAACGCATTCTCCTTCAAAACTTGCACATCCTTCTCCCGACTGGCCCGAAGAGCTGCAACTTTACTCTTCAAAGCAGACATCTCTTATAATTGTTTCCTCAAAGAAGCTAAGTCCGCATCCTTCTTTTGGAGCTCTTCATCTTTTTTCTTGATAACCTCGGTATAGGTACGGTTTTTCTTCATTACTGAATATAACCTCGTCACCGTACCATAGCTGAGGATAGTAGCCTGTGTATCAAACAAAGAAGTGTTAAAAAAAATGTTTACTTTTGCCATTTGATGAATGGCTTCCAGACCCAATTCATCCGAGGTTGCAGAAGTCACGTATTTCTGGTCGGTAGGACGAAAAAAAGAGTGGACTGCCTTATAGGCCACATTCCTATTGAAGAGAGCCGAATCTAGAAGACGGATCGAAAATAACGGACGGAAGCTGGGGTTGTTGAGGCTGTGAAATAGCCTTTCCTTTGTCCGCTGTACGAGCAGGGAAATCCACCAAAATCGGATCCCTAGGTACTTCAGACAAGGGAGGAGGAGGATGAGGAACGTCGAGTACCTTTGGAGGGTCAACCTTTGCCTTCTTTGCTGGAGGGGGAAGAGAGGAAGAGCTGCAACCTTTCCCTTTGGACGATGTCTTTGCTTGAGATTCCTTCCAAAGGGCCTTATAACTCAGCTTCGGGGCCATTTCCTCGGCTGCAGATGACTCTTTAAATTCCTCCGGAATTGCCCGAAGAGGTTCAGCTACAATTGCTTCTGTGTACTGCCGAGTGTAGAAGAATTTACTTAAAAATGTCGGCGACAAAAGATGATTCCTCCTCCTATCTTTAAGGCTCAGAATCGTCTCCACCCTCTTCAAAGCCTCATCGGATAATATAGAAGCAACACGAAATCGCTCAAATTTTGTAAAAAATAAAAAAGAGGGGGAAGGGAAATCAATTAAATTCAAAGAAGAGCAATTAAAGAACGAAATACGAGGAAACAGTAAAGAAAAAAACACCTGGAGGAGCCCAAATCGTAGGTACAAAGACATCACGAGGCTCTCCAAGGGCGAACTCCCATTCACCATTCAGGAAGAAATACATGCCCTTCCAGTTATGAACCGAGGAAGGATTTTCGAAAATCAATTTTCGGCCAGTTCGCGACCAAAGATAGACCTAACCACTGTGTGGACTGGGACTATTTCTCGGAGAAACACAGTATAAAAGCTCGTCAGAGGACACTTCCCAGCCATGAGACTACCATAAGATAATGGCCGCCAAGATATCCCGCCAACAGTTCGGGGAGAGCTGAGCTGGGCATAATTTCAAATCGGACAAAAGACGCCTAACAACCGATTGAAGGGGGACCCTAAATCCAGCATCAAAGAAGTGTTCATAAAAGACAACCTCACCAGAACGAGGACTACTAGCACGATTGTTCTCGTTCGGAAGACGAATGTGAACAGGTGAAGGAAGACCAAATTTGGCTCGATAGGCAGAAAAACATTTTACGTCAACAGTACATAAGACCGTATCTGCGACGAAGTTATAAGGGTTGATTTCAACATTAAGTTCTTCCTCGACATCAATGTCCTCATCTAATGGCCGACCATCTAAGTTCTCTATAGGGACGTCGGATGAAGAATGAGGAATCTGAGAACCATCTATAGAAGAGATAGCATCTTCATCCTCGAATCTATCTACAATTCTAGTAGTACGAGGGACAAATTTATCCACAAGTCTAGGGGAAACTTCATCCTCAGAACTATGGCTCTCAAGAACTAAACGACGAGGGCGTTTCATCCTTTATAAGTAAAAAAGAAAAGAAAAAGAGGAATTTCGATTAAAGAAAATCAGCACAAAATAACCCCAGAAAATTCAAGAAAATGCAAGAAAGCACGAGAAAATGCTAGAAAATACTGGAAAGCTGGAAAGTGCAAAATCATACGAAAAACTCAAAATATAAATGGAATAAGAGAGCGAGGAAATACCTCAGAGGGACGAAACAAGTAGACAGCAAGAAAGGAGGAAGATGATCACCAAGCCAGTGACGAAACAGCGGCGATGTTCAAAGAGAGACTGTTCTGAAATGTTTTCTCAAACCAAAATGGAGAAGAAGGGGAAGAATGTAAAGTAAAAAGGTAATATAAGGAAGAAGAATGAATAGGGCAACAACACGTGGCCCTCAATGACAGGTCAGAATTTGAAAAGACCCGCATTTTTTCATGTTCCTCGCCACATTTATTACAAGCGTGCCAAACATTTTCTCTACTTCGAAATTTGAAACGCCGCCACTCTTCTATAATGAAAAGTAATAATGACCTGTAACCGTTCTGACACGTGGTCATTTCTATACCATCGGGTTTTTAAACATATATTTTTTAGTTCAACTTCGGTTAAACTAAAGAAATAGGGGACTCCTGATGGGGAGATGATATTATACAAGGACGAGGAATGTGTATCAGCTTTGAGACGAGAAACCATGATAACGGCTATGAGACGAGGATACGAAAGGAAAGTCAATGACATAACAACAAACGACCATTAAACACCATAAAATCCGTGATATTGACTAATATCATGGATAATCAGCCAAAGTTAAGGAAGGAAAAAAGCTCTTACCAAATCCCCATACTCTCTATATAAAGAGGAGATTCACAAACGGAAGAGGTACATTGAAAATACTGATTATGAAGACTTCTATTATCTTGTTTAGCAGAAGACTCGCACTGACTTGATCGTCGGAGGGTTTTCGCCGGAGTTTATCCGGCCTCTCTAATTTTATTTTGCAGGCTTGAGACTCGGCGCTCGGGCATTAGCTGAATCTTGCATCATCAAGTACTTATAAAAAATAAATTCAAACGGTGTCAAATTAGTTCAAAGTACTTATTTTGTTAATGAATCAAACAACTTCCTTCAAGAAGGTTGAAATGTGACACAAGTTAAAACTATAATGAATTAATGCATTTGAGAAAAAAAAAAAAAAAATATATATATATATATATATATATATATATAGAGGGTGGCGCTATTGCCGCATCAAAATACACTTCTTCCATAGTAGTTAGAAAACTAATGGGATGAATGGACTATTTTGCCCTTCCGAAGTTTAAAAATGTAAAAAAATGCTAATCTGCTACTTTAATTTCTTGAGTTGCTACATGCTCCATTCTCCCCACTCACACACGCTCTTCCCTGCTCTCTTTATTTTTCTTTTTCTTTTTTAATTTTTTTTTATCTAGATACAGAGTTAGAAATGAAAAATAAAGATCGCCAAAAGCAAAGATTGAAATGGCTGAGGACACTGAAATATTGCATTAGTATGAGAATTTGTACCAAATGCATCAACCATTAACAAGGGGGCAAAGCCCAAACGCACTAACTACATAGGGGAGAGCAGGGGGTACCTAAGTTTGATTTTTGCGCAAAACGTGAAATTTGTGATCTAGGTTTGATTTAACTGAACTTAGTTGGTCAGATTTTTGCTCAAAAAATGAAATTTGTGATGTGGGTTTTGATTATCTAAGGGTTTTCTTGGTTTTAGTGAAATGGGTATATCAGTGGGTCGCAGCAAATGCCTCTCCGGCCCGGCGGTGGCGTCGTGTTCGGATATGATTGTGGTGGAGGATTTTGGGATAAGTTTGAGGAGAAGCAAAAAGCGAAGGATGCTGAATATATGCAATTTTTGGGTTTGATTTCTCTTTAATTTTGGGATTCTGTTAGGGTTTTGTGTTTAAGTTCGGAGCAGATGCTTCAAATTCTTCAAGCACCCAACCCGTTCAGCCCGTGCAAATCGCTCAACCACCAATGCTGTGCTTCGCTGTGCTGCTGTATAAGCCACCTTCCTTGTCTACTTCATCTTCCTTGACTTTCTTCAAACGCATGAAAATCCATGAATAGAGTGCTCTAACTTTAGATTTCTTTTGGGGTTTCTTGTTTTAGCAAGTGAAAAGACCAGCAGGAGATACAGTGCTCTTTGTTGGGAAAGACAAGCAAAGACTGTGAAGTTCTAGTGAGAAAGGAACGAGTATTTACTGCATTTATCATATTAGCTTTATTTGTCACGACATAGTTTCCACATCATTTGGTTTGAAAGATTTTGTCTAAAATTTGGTCACTTGGTGTCCATTTCACACTGCTATACTATTGGTTTAAAAATTTTAATTTAAAACTAAAAAATAAAAATAAAAATAAAAAATCAATTTTTATGTAAAAATAAATTTTAAATTTAACAATTACACTCAATTAATTTTTTTTGGTAAAAAAAAGTCCCGAGTAAAAGAATAATAATCTATTTCATCAAATAAATTACTTTCGGCAATTTCAAAAATTCAGCATTCTGACCTGACTTCTTTGGGGAGGAATGGACCCGAAAAATCTGCAAAGCTCATTGAAATGAGGTTGGAGAAGCTCGCAAGTTTTAGCTCGCAATGTTTCATTGATTAATGAACTTGTTAGATTCAACCCCACCCCAAAAAAAAAAAAAATTCTTTTTATTCCTATTAATTTAAATATCCTTCACACTTTTTTTTCTCTCACCTCTTAAAAAAAAAAAAAAAAAACTACAAAGAGATGAAGAAGAGATAAGCAACCCCCTAAATTACCCCAAAATGTCCACTTTATAGACCCCCCCCACCAGTAAACACCTAAACAAATATATTACCCATCTTTATTGCTCCCCGAGAACCTCCTGTTGCTGCCGCTCCTCCGCCTCTTCAGTCGTCGCCGGCTGCAACAACAACGTAGTGAACGGCATGTGCCTGTACCCATTTCCTGAAAACTCAAACCCCACCGGCTGACACAGGTCTAGCCTGCAGCTCGGCGGCGCCGTCACTGCGAACATCCCCGCCGGAACATGCCCACCGGAAACCGCCCCTAGAGGATGCACCCTGCAAGAAGTCGAAGGGGAAGAGGACAGTGGGGCGGCACCGGCTGACGTAGAGACGGGCGACGCCGGGATGGTGCCGGTCCCTGTGGCGGCGATTATTGATGGCTCGGCTTGGCGCAGGAGCCACTCGATCGTCTCGCCGTCTGACCGGTGGCCGAGCTCTCGAGTGAGCTGAAAGATACGAGCAGCGCAGAGCGCCGGCATCCGAACACGGCGGCCACGGCCGTTGACCTTAGTGTGCCGGTCACGTGACGACGACGAAGAAGAAGAAGGTTTACGAGGGAGGGCGAGTTGTGTTCTGGGCGAGTCCGAGATAGCGATTACTGAGTTAGGGTTTGGTGGTGGTTGGTCTGGTGATGAGAACTTGTGAAGAACAGTTTCTGAGCCCATGACGATTAGCAGAGAGAGAGAGAGAGAGGAGAAGAAGAAGAAGATGCAGAAAGAGAAAGAAAGAGAGATTAGGGTTTTTTTTTTTTTTGATATATATATATTTTTTGATGATAGTGAGAGTTGGGGGTTTTTCGTTTTCTGTGTGTGGGGGATAGATGATCCGTAGATGTTTGTGGGTCCTACTAATAATGTGAAATGGATCCCACTAGATTATATTCTCTTCGGTTTGGTGTCAATGTAACAGGATGCTCCTGCTCCAATAATGCAATTGAATCCGTGCGTTTGGCATTTGCAGCATTCGTATGCGTATGGAGCTGTGGTTCTTTTACTCCATGACTCTTGTTTGTGGTAAAAATGCCAAAGATAGTGTTGTGTTTCATATTGATCAGGCAGAAGATGCTTATTTGGGTATAAAAATTTTTTGTTGAATAAATGTTTAATAAAATTGATCCTTTTAAATGATGATAATTGATTGATGTTTCTTTTCTTATTGGTTCGTACACATATAAATTTATAATTTATGTGAGGTGTTGAGTTAAAAAATCAATATGCGATAGGTATTTTGAAAAATCAATCATTTGATTAGATAATTTTTTTTATAAATGTTATGCATGCCAAAAATCATAGTGATCTGACAGTCAATTTTTAAAATATACACGGTCTGTATCATCATGCATAAGAAAAATATTTAATCCAATAGTCATTTTTTTTCAAAATACATATCTCACACTAACTAAAAACCCGAGTTTTTCACATAAACTTATATGTATACATACTCGTAAGAAAACTACTCATTGACTGGATATCTTTTCAGCAGATCGATCATTTTAAAATGGTTATATAGTTTGAGCCCTTGACAGATAGGTTCATAACAATCCCCAAACACATATTGTTTGTTATTGTTTTAAGTTATTTTAAGTGACAAAATCATATATTTTGGCAAAATTATATAATTTTTATAAAATGAAAAAATGCCATGGAAAGTTTGATATTCATTATTTTTTAGTTTAAGTTAATTATTTTTGGACAATTATACCAAAAAATCAAATTTTTGGTAAAGAAAAATGAATTTTGAATATAATATTAGCAATCTTGTATATTAAAGTAACGCGAGAATTGACAATTCCCACCCATATAGGTGAGAGTTTCAATTCCCATGTTTCATGGGAATTAAGGTGTTCGTGGGAATTGTAACTCCCACGAATTTTGTCAAACAAACAGCTTAACTTCTGTCAATTCTCAAGAATTTAGAATTCTCACCTTGAATTCCTGCATAATGAACAGACCCTTAATGATTTGTGAAATTAATATTCAGAAAAGTTGTTTACTAAGGAATCAAATCAATAAAACAATGATAGATTATACTTATACTCGCTATAATTTTATACAAGTTCCCTAACTTGTACGTAAGGGCACATATTTAATATTTACTCTTAATATTCTTTGACTGTATTTATGAATAAAGTGGAGTAAATGTTGGCCCAAGTATATACCTCTAGAGGGGGTGAATAGAGGTATTGCAAACTTAAAAAAAAATAATTACCAAATAAAAATTATGGTTCAATTAAATTTAGCAGAAGATAACAAGTTAATAAATTTAATTGGAAATGAGAGAGCAAGAAAGAATCACAACTCAACAATATATAGCAAGTATAAATTGAAATGCAAGAGAAGAGTTAGAGAGATTCAAACACAAGATTTTAACGTGGTTCGATTTCCGTCTACGTCCACGCCTTAAGTGCCCCGTCTTGAGGATTCCCCAATCCACTATGGATCACTCCTTCAATTAAGGTGGAGAAGCCTTTACAATTTGCTTTCTTTCAAGGTGGAAGACAACTCATCCACAATCTATTTTCTAGGTGGTAGATTCTCACCTACAAGGGTTACACTAAACCCTTACTACTCACAAGATACAAGATGAGGTTTGAGTACAATAAAGAAAACTCCTCAATGAGTAGAAAAAGTACAATAATGAAGCTCTCACTAATATCTCTCAAAGATTATGAACTATTAAAGGGCTCAAGAGATAATGAAGATTCAAAGTGATTAAATCACACAAGAATGATGAATACTAGATAGGATTAAGTTTGTGTATGATCATTAGTTGATTCAAGACTCATAGAATGAGTATAAATAGGTTCCAAAACAAATATGGCCGTTAGGGGTCAAAATAGAACCTTTAAAGTGTTAAAAACTAGCCATTATTAAGCAGGGGGTCGATTAGTCAACTGGGCACACTTGCTTAGTCGACTAGAAGGTTTAAAATACCTTTGAAAAAGTTTTCAGGCATAGTTAGTCAACTAAGATGGGTGTGTTAGTCGACTAGGAACTTATTTTTCCAAAACAGGCTGCTACACTGCTGTTAGCCGACTAATCATCATGGGTTAATTGACTAACCCCAAAAAAATTTTGATTTGAAGTTATATATTCAAAAACTAGACTTCTTAAGCTTTCCGTGGACACCAAGATCATCGAAAACTGAGTCCGGATGAGGGAGATATGCCCATTTTAAGTTGGAAGTTTTCGTCAGCAAAAAAACAGCATTTTATAAAACATTTTGTCTTTTGAGTCCATAAAGCCCCCTATAAGTTTAAATCAATTTTTGAAAAAAATTTGATTTTCCAAAGTTATAACCTATGGTCTTTAAGTCATAGTCATTTGAGCCAATAAATTCATCCTATAAAGAGATTTACAATATAAATCCTAAGCACTTTTACACAAGAATAAAAGCAAGATCTTCATAAAGGATCTTCAACACTTATGCTTGGCTTGTGCTAGGCTTGAGCTTGGTTTCATTTGGATTGCATCAATGCAATGGCTCTCTTCATGGTCCTTAGTGAATATACGACATATACATATCCACATAAGGTTCAATGTAGTGCATGAGCTTTATCTTCATGATGGCTTGAGCCTTCTTCATTGACAACTTGAATCCTATTCTTATAAACACATATACCAAAATGGATATACAAGAACTATAGGATAATGTCAATCAATCAATAAGGTTAGCCAAACAAACATTAAATAAATATGACAATGTTAATCAAGTAACAAATATGACATTGTCAAACAATAAACATTCATTCAAAAAGGTTTGGCAATAAACACGAATGAACATCAAAATATTCATATGTAATATATCAATATATTCATATGTAATACAACAATATTATTATGTGCAATACAACAATGCATTCATATACACATGAGAGATCAAAACACAATGTTTGTTATCATCAAAATCATTTAACAAATATGGGTAGAAGCCATAAGGCTAACAATCTCCCCCTTTTTGTTGATGACAAACATTGAGCACAATTTGCATATAGAACAAATAAATCAAACAAAGATTTGTGGCTCCCCCTAACAATATGCATATATGCAAAACATTACTAAAAAAACATATGCATATTTTAGGTAAAACAAATCAATGATGCAATAATAAATCCATCATACAAAGATATAAAGAACATCATGAATTTTATCAAAATTCATGCTTGCAAATTTACACAAGATGACAAACAAATAGAATCACAAGACAATGATTGTTATCATCAAAATTAACCAACAAGGGTAGAAGCCATAAGGCTAACAGTAAATTTATTAAATAGTATCGAAAGTATGTCCGCGTGTCTCAAAAGCACATGTTAAGAGAATATATTTTGACAAATATATGGACACAAGATAGTCCATTTTTAACAAAATATAATGATACTTTCTTCCTTTTATAAAATTATATTGACCTTCCTTGAAATTTGGGTGTAGTAGCATTCACATCCTCTTCATCAAATGATCATCATTGATATCAATAGAAGTAGGTGGTGTTATGTTAGTAATATGCCCTAATAGCCAATCTTACTGGTGTAATTTAGGACATAAAGTTGATTCATGTATTATTATTATTCATTAATAATATGGGCTTTTGATTATCATGTATTCTTTTGTTATTATATTCATGATAAGTCCTTAGAAGGAATGTCAATATAAGATCTCAAGAGTTGAGATTAGGAGACTTATATTGTTAAAGATTTCTTTCTTAGATATTCCTAGTCATAGGATTATTTATTGGGCATTAATAATCCGGATAGACTAGCACAGGTTATGTCTGCTCAATATGGAGAATGACTAGTCTCAAGTCATTTGTGTAATGACACTAGGACAAACCTGTGGGTGCTTGTTTGAGAACAAGTACACTGAATGTGATCATTGATTGAGTTTGTTGAATGGAGTTTTACTTACATGTCAAACAACAACTCAGGGTTACAATGATGCAAGTGATCCTTAGACCTGAGGCACCATAGATGTCCTGTGTTATGGATATTAGGGTTTGATAGTACAATGTACATATCCTAACCATGGAATTTGTGTATGTACTCATTGGCCCTAGTATACCTGTCATGGGGACATATGAGTGTACAACAAGGAATCTATCACTCTCAGTAAAGAGAGGGAATGCCTCGTATTATTCTCAAAGATATAATTCATATAAGTCTTTGGCCAAAGCAGTTGGGAATAAGAAAACTGTTTCTTGAGTATCCCAAGGTTGAATTTATATTTTGAGAATCACATACAAAATGTTAAATTAGGGTTTGACATATTATCCAATACCCAAGTAATTTAACTAAGGCATTGTTTGATGGAAGGATCGAATTGTATCTTAAATTGTAACTGAAGGGTTCACTGTCTTATGATTAACCTTCACACAACCTAGGGTGTGTCTTGACATATTGCTAGATGTCACTCAGGACTAGTAGAGGCCAAAGAGAAATTAATTTCTCAAAGGGAAATTAGAAGAGTTCTAATTTGAACCTTAAATAAAAGAAGTTTTATTTGAAAGGATAATTTGTTATCCTAATTCCTACTACTAGGTTGTTGTGAACCTAAGAGGTCACACACATATAGTTGGTAGCTTCATTTAAAGAAGAAGAGAGAATAATATGCAAATATCAATTAACTAGAATTTCAAGTTTTTGAAATTTAAAATTTGAATTTTTGAAATTTGAAATTTGAATTTTGAATATTGAATTTTATGAAATTTGAAATTTTGAAATTTTGAAATTTGAAATTTGAATTTTTGAATTTTGAATTTTGAATTTTGAATTTTGAAATTTGAAATTTGAATTTTGAATTTTGAAATTTGAAATTTGAAATTGTCATGTGATGACAAGATAATTAAAGATTTCAAGTAGTTAATTGAATTTCAAGTTAGTTGAAATTTAAATTTGAAATGGTTTCAAATTATAGATAAGATGACAAATCTATCTTTGCATTTATATTTTGAATTTGATTTAATTCAAATTTGAAATATGGTTATCATCATTTAGGTGAGCTAGCACTCACATATAGATAGAGGACAAGGGGTGGCCGGCCACATCAAGCTAGAAAGGATCAAAATTGGTTTTTGAAAATCCTAGCCATCTCCTCTCTTTCTCTCTCTCATCTTTTGGAGCTTGCAATTAGTGTGGATTACTCTTGGAGGCTCTCAAGTTAGAGGCTGCACCTTCATTAATCCTACTCTTAAGGCTTTCAATGTAAGTTATTTATATTGTTTTATGTATTAATTATATAGCTTATACAATCATCATGTGATCTTGGTTCACATTCCATGGAGAAAAATTTTTATTCCGCTAGTTTCCATGGGATTCTTTCATGTTATGCATCAACATGTATAAAAAAGAAAAAAAGAAAAAGAACTATTATATAACATGTAAGTTTACCCTTACTTTTGTTTCCCATTTGACATAGCATGATGATATGGCATGTCATCATGATGCCATATCAACACACACAAAATAAAAAGGCATTAAGAAAAGCTAAGGGATTTTTTTGTCATTTCCAGCAAAGTTTGCTAGCCATGTACACCTACAAACCCCATCAAACTGTAGAGGAAGAAAACTACTCCTTCAATCATGAGTTAACACATGGCATCATGTTATCCTAATCTTGCAATGGATTTTCATTTTATTTTTATTTTTTTGTCCATAAAGCCTACTGGGCTCATGAGATACACAATAGGGGTAGCCCTCCCCTTTCCCTAAAGCCTCCCACCCTAATGAAGGGGGGATTCGAATGCAAGTCTCTGGTACAACCACCAATAAGCAAGCTAGCACATTCACAATGGGTTTTCATTAGTTGTATCGATTTCATATTCAAACGCGACCTATATGCTAGGAAGTGACAACACTTGGTTACCTTAAGATGGCGAGTTCTAATAATGTGCGGGAGTAATCTCAACTCAATTAAGTCAGGATCTGAACCAATCTCTTTTCATAACTCCTTACCATCTTGTCTTATTCATCAGAGTTTAATTGCCAATCCTACGCTAGATTCAAGTACAAGTGTAGTCACCTTGAAAATATCCAAGTTAGCCACCCTATATCCATGCCAGTATAATTTGGCGCCGTCTATGGAAGAACATTGAGGTCAACAAAAATATTCTAAGAACATGAATATTGAGGATGGTGACTACACATGTAACTAAGGGAAATATTAACTAGACCATTGAAGAAACTTTCAACACTCTCCAACATAATTGGAGAGTGCAACAATAACTCAATTGTTAACAAAGTAATAACCTCCAAAAGATGGAGCAACTCTTGCAAGAGAACATGATACTCAAAGCTCATCTTGAAAAGTAGGAAAGCCTATTGAGCTCATAATGTTGATCTGTTTATAAATAACCCTAACATATAGTCAGGACCCAAATAAAACATATGGTCAGTCTATTTACGATCAGTTAGTTGTAGTAAAGACTTGCAAGACGAAGAAAATTATCAGTGATGTGGTTTAAGGGAGCACTTAGTCTCTACCCAGCGAAGTGATCATGGAATAACAACTCCCTAAGAACTTTATAGTCCCCAAATTCATTATGTATTAGAGGTGGTGACCCCATGAACCACCTCTTACACTACAGGCAAGTGATGGCCAGCTTTGGTGAAAGGCAAGGAAGCCCTTCTCTACCGAGCATTTCCATGAATCCTTTAGGGACCAACTTTGGCCTAGTTTCATCAATTGAATCTTAAGTTAATAGAGGATTTCACTAAGCCATTCACATTGTTCTTAGCACATTATATGAGTAGTAGAAGACCAAATAAAGTGGTGGATTTCCTCTTCAATATGAAGAAAAGAAAAATTAATGAAACACTTTGCAATTACATATGTTGATTCGAAGCAAAAATATTATAGATAGACGGGTGTAATGAGAGGACTGTCACAATTGTTTTCTAAAAAGAGCTTCTAATTTCTAGGCCTTTGTCTTAATCGTTAACTAAAAACCGATTGGATTGGATGCCGGCTGTAATACTAACTAAACACACTAAAGGGGGTGAATAGTGTCTAAAGCAAACCTAAGCCAATTTTGCACATAAAAATATGTAAATATTATAATCAAATAATCAATAAGATAAGAAACAATAGAATACAACAAAGTAAACAAGAACAAATAGGGAGATAAAGAGATAGAGGAATCAAACACAAGATGTTAACTTGGTTCGACACCAAGCCTACGTCCACGCCTTAAGCACCAAGCTCAAGAATTCCCAAATCCAATATGATAATCCATTTAACCGGTAGAGATCAAACCTTACACTAAATGACTTGAGCTCAACTAACAAACTCCAAGTCCTTCAAGGGTTTTACCAAACCCTAGCTCATAAATGAGTACAAGAGTAAATAGTACAAGAAAGTGCTTCAACAAGCTGATTTGTACAATAAATATGCTCACACTAGTAGCTCTTCAACTATTAAAAACTATTGAATGCTCAAGAGAGTTAGTTGAGAGAGTTTTAACAATGGTAGAGTGAATGCTCTTGGAGGATATGTATAAATGCACTAGATCATTTTTAAATTAAGAGGGAAGATGGTTTAAATACACATTAAGCCAAATAGAACCGTTTCCCACCATGCAATACAAGTTTGGTGGTTGAGAGCATTAAATACAACAGATTTGAAAAATCTGCGTCTACCGTTCGAATTGCCCAAGAGCCCGTTCGAACAGACTAGCCATTATGTTTAAATACTATGAAATGCATTCGAACGGTCTAAAGACCCGTTTGAATGGCCTTAGTAAAAATCCCATTTTTCATTCAAATGACCAATCATTCTAGACACAGCCTCTATCCCGTTCCAATGGGACCTTCCGTTCAAACAGTTATGTAAGCCCATTCGATCGTCCTTATTAGATTTTCATAGAAAACGAATTTTAAGAACAAGAGTCTATTTCAACTAAACTTGAGAAAATACTAAAGACCATTTCAAGTATTAACCAAAGTCCTAAAGGTCCATGGAAGTGATGGGAACTTCCTATAATCAAACTATGGTCATTTTGAGCATTATAGACTTTAGCAATTAAAAGAGCTTTACAATAGAACCTAAGTCACTCAAAAGTACAAAAGATTACAACTTAAATAAATTCCTTTGATGTGCCTTGACATCATCCAATTAACTAATGCTTGAATCTTCATATGGTTTTTGTGCTTGAAACAATGAGGCTTGCTTAGCTTAAGTTCAATCCTTGTGATTGCTTGTGTCTTGCTTGAGTCCATGATGCATTTTTTAGAGTTTCAACATTTGTAAACCTTGCATCACTTGATAATCATGTCAGCACACAAGACATGTTTGTTATCATCAAAATCTTGACCTAAAAGGTCATGAGGGTAGCCATAAGGCTAACACCAGCTTTAATAGTAAAGATAGAAAATTACACTCAGTTGGAAAAAAAGATAGTAGCGACAATTCCTAAAGTTGTAACTTTAGTTGAGCATGAGAATTAGGTGCTATGCTAAACTCTAGACTTAAGAAGAGGACGACTTAATCCAATGAAAAAATTGAGGTTAAAAGAAGTCCCAACAAATTGATTCAAGGAGGAATTATCCATGTCATACCCTCTCAATAAGCTAATATAGCATATTTTTAAGCAAATTAAGGAGTATACTCTAATGGCCATTATGATGAAGGGAAATCCTTAACAAAGGGACAAAAGAAGGAATTTTGCTTTCTATAAGAAGAAAAGATATTCCCTCGAGGGAATGTTATTCTCTAAAGAACAAATTGGAGACGTTATCTAAAGAGGGTCTTTGAAGCAATTTATCCAAAATAAATAGCTTCCCGAAATTGTTGACCGAAAAAGCAAAAAAAGGGCACCCATTGAATAAGAATAAACCCCTTCATTAATATAAAACATGAAAATCCAGTTGGGAGAGCTACGAAGAGAGAAAAGAGGTATCATTAGAGGTAAGTTGCCCAAAAAAAAACCTAAGAAGTCTATCTTATTATAGGAACTACTTCTCTAGTTAGCTTCAAGTCAGAATACTTGGAGGACTTGTATCATTTCACTTTCTCTAATAATGACCTATAATACTTTTTCCAACCTCAAAATGATGCTTTGGTAATTACCCTTGAAATCTAAAACTTCTTAGTGTGCCATGTTTTAAAATACTAGGGGCTTTTGCAGATGCACAATTCATATTTCCTTTTAAGAGAATAGGAATTAGCGTGACAGACATAGCCCCAACAGTCACGATTCTAGTTGGCATAGACAGATAGTTGTTTTATGCAACAAAAAGAATTATAATATGAGTCACTTTGTTGTTCGAATTCCTGATAATTGATGCATTGTCCTCCTATAATGTGATTTTTGCACATCCATGGATCAATAAGATAAGGGTGATCCCTTGTTCGTATCCCCAACTTAGAGGGTTTTATGGTGATCAAGCTAGGGAGATTATAACATAAATAAAGTTTTTATACTCTAGCTTTGAAGTCGACTGACTGGTAACCACTGGCTCTTTAGTGTAGAAATTACTATTTGGTCTCCTCGACAAAGATGGTACAAACAAATGACACCAAAATAGAAAGGTAAAAGGAAACAATTACTATGGGATATGTTTGTGCTTTAGTGGATGGGTCATCCAATCCAAAGAGCATAAGAGTAGGAATTATCTTACATTCCCTAGAAGGATAGCAGATTGAATAGGTGGTCAAACTGGGTTTCAACACTTTAAATAATGAGACTAAGTACAGAGCCTTTCTAGCAAGGCTATTAGCAACAAAAATGTTATGAATCCAAAGGCTCAAAACTTATAGTGACTCTTAGTTAATCATCAAACAAGTGTGTAGAGAGTATCTATACTATTTTTTATGAATATAATGGAATAATGTTCTAGAAGGTTACAAGCAGTTGAAGTTAATTATACAGAGGAAGTTAGAATACAATTAGCACAAGTATGGGAAAAATTTTATACAAGGAAGTTAGGGTGATTATTTGTGAGTCTTTAAAGAGGCATGGATGCTACCTTTTTCTGGTAAAGTCTCTTGGCAGTTATCTTAGAGACTTGAGTTCGTGTCTCACCTTCATAAGGGTGGAGAGTGTTTAAAGGAAATGAGCGGGCTATCTCCTCTTGTGTTGTTCAAAAGCCTAATGGGCTTCTTAACACACACACACACAAAAAGAAAAAAAAAAGAAGAAGATAAATGGAGGCTTCTTGCAATGCCTTCCCCAATTGATTATGTAATTTATTGTATCTCCTATTTATTAGTTTTAGTAGTAAGCTTCTTGGGATGCAATTTTTTGTTGTTGTTTATATTAGAGGGGATTCAACTTCTATACTTAGCCTAATCCTAATCCTTTTTCTTACGCCCTCAATAACAAGACTAGCCCTAATAGCTTGTACTTCAATTTTCTTTAGTGTAAATGTAGAATATATTTTCTTTATCAAAGGTGATGAATGGTTATATCACATTCATTGAGATTTTGAAATGAGAATTACTCTATAGTGTGTAACTCATGACCAAGTAGATTTTCCTTTTGGATAAAAATAAATATATAATTTCTTAGATTGTTACATTTTTTATTTTAGGGGAATTTGGCCAAAAGTCCCACATAAGAAATATTTCATGCAAAACGTCCTCCCAAATATTCTTTCCTTAAGAAATTCCCGAATACAGATTCTTTCATGCAAAAAGTCCCAAACTTTTAAAAGTAGTAGATCTATTCTTAGGTGCATTTTCATTGCACTTTTCACTTCATTTTTGAGTATTTTCACTGCGTTTTCTTTTTTTTCACTGTATTTTTGAGTGTTTTCATTATGTCTTTTTTTAGTATTTTCACTGTGTTTTTTTAGTGTTTTTGTTGTAAATCAGAATCAAAGCATGGACCAATCTACGAAAAACTCTTCAATTCTACAAAAATTTTGCTTCGATAATGAGATCGATCACAGACCAAACACCAAAATTCATGGTAAAAGCTCCAGATTTAAATGGAGAGGAATCAAATTATAGATCTAAGGTTTTTGATCACTTGAACTTCGGAAAACTCCGATGATCTAATCCATCAAGTCGAGCGATCTCTGATTATGTTCAATTGACGAGCAAAAGCAAGCAGCCATAGAGATTAGGTTCCTTGCAAAGAACAAACTGGGGAATTCATGGAGATTAGGCTCCTGCTACTGACGAGTAAAAGCAAGCAACCATGGAGATTAGGCTCCTCATTGCCATTGCTTGATCCAGCGAGTTCATGGTAAAGCTTGAAGAGACAAAGCAAAGCCTATAAAAAGTTAGAGAAGAAGGTAATTTCATGGAAAATTGCCTTAAATATCTTAGAAAAAACTTGAACAAATAAAAAGATAACTAAATAAAAGAGGATAGAAATGAATGTCTCTTCTGGTGATGATCGAACATGATCATGGCGCATGAATGTGATGTTGCAAAATCGAAAGTCTGCTTCTAGTCACTCAACCATACTGAATCGCCAGATTGAGTAACGACGATGTTGCAGTAGCTCCTCATGAGAGGCTGGTTTTTGGACCTAATTGTGACGATGGAAGAAATCAGCTCTAGGGGATGATGACGACGGCACCAGATCACGTGAAGGGAATATCGGTGTATATAACACCTATTAGCTTTAGGTTATTCTTTTGAGCAACAAATGTGTTTGCCCTCATAACATTAAGTGTAGTAACACCAAAAGGCATCTTTGGATCATGCACACCCTTTTGCTGCAATTGGAACTGTAGAGTTAACTAGATTGCTAATAATGTGGATAAAGGCATTGGGGCAGTTATCAGCAACAACCTCTATTAAGTTCTTCACTATGCTAGCATTGATGTTAATTGTGTCCACTCTCTTCCTTCAACTGGACTGAACATGATCTGCATCGAATACGATTGCATAGAGAAGATCACGATTGGATTTGGATTTGCTGTTAATCAAGGTTAGATCAACATCATTAATGTTGATCCATCTAGTGTGGTCAAGCCTATACTAAGAAGTAACAATTAATAAAAAATCATTAGATCTAAGCCGATTTTAGAAATAACAAAAATACAGAAATGCTAATAGACTTCCATATGGCTCGTTGCAAAACAAATTTTGAAAATCTGACCATTGGATTAGAGACCGCTCTTGTGTATGTTACGTCTGCCAAAAATCATAGTGATCCAACAGCCAATTTTTGAAAAAATTGACCATGAAAAATGATGATATTTCGAAGAAACAGTTTTTCACAGTGACATTAAAAAAAAAAAAAAAAAAAAAGACTATTGGATTACCATGATTATTGCTCAAAAAGTCAGTGAGAAATATAGGAGTATTGCTAAAAAACAAAACTTTGTTATTTAGTACTCGAGTCAAGACAAATAAAAGAGGACCTTTAGAACCCCTCAAATTATTACGTGAAGGCATCTCAACTAATGATCAATAGTTGTTGATTTAATCTTGATCAACAACAAATCTAATTCCAATTGTGATAATAACATTCTCCTCTTCTCTATTTGAGTGGATCAAAGTTTCCATATCTCCTTTTTCTATCTCTATTTCTCCCATCTTTCTCCCTGAGTATGCAATAAAGAGGGAAGGATGATGGAAGATTCAGACGAGTTATGCCAGAGATGAAAACATTTGGGGCATTTTTGTTCGAAACATGGTGAAAGGACTTTTCACAAAAATTAATTTTTGAGGACTTTTTGCATGAAAGTCCTCCTATTTTAGACTTATGGCCAAATTCCCCACTTATTTTATTGAATTTTTTTTAAAAAAATTTTTGTTGTTTGTTTATATTAGTGTTGACATGGTGGTGATATTTAAGGTCTTTCAAATTTTAATGAACACGGGTTGAGAAGTCCTTCGGTGAGAGGTTTTCCACTCCTTCAGTGAGAGGTCATTGGTTTTCCACTACAGTTCATTTTCAATTTAAGAAAAACTGAACAAGTCCAGGGATTGATCTGACAAGAAGAGATTGATAGAAAGGCCAAGATTTGAACAATAAATAGGAGATTTTGCTACTCTGAATACAAACTGCATTAGTATTGAAAAATGGGAGGAAATTCACAAACAGTATGCATTAATTGGCTCTTCGAAATTCGTAAAGACAAAACCCTATAGAGACCAATACCCCCAAATCAAAACTCAACAACTAGAGAACTCAAACAATCACTAATTTTACCAAAGAACGTTGAGGAAGATGTCGGAAACAGAATGCAGCAATAGTAGCAAAGCTTTGGCTATCCAAGACACAGAGACAGTTCGGGACAAAAGGAAGAGGATTATGGAGGAAGATTCAATGGAAATGGTGGAGGTCGAGTAACTGGTAGAAAGGTTCGAATAATAGGTAAACTGTCAACCGAGTTACGTCCACAAATTTTTTTGGAGAATGAGTTAAAAGGAGAGCAAAGTCTCAGGTGGGAAAATTTTTTGATTGGTAAGTTATTGAATAATTATGTTCCAAAAAAAAAAAAAAAAGAATGGGAGGAGATGCTGGATAAAGAATGGAAAGTGAAAAATAACATTAGTGTTATTCCAAGAGCAGATGGATACTGGATCTTTGAGTTTGAGAAAGAGGAAGATCTATCTTGGGTGATAGCACATGCTCCATGGATGGTGAAAGTTAATTTTCTAATGATACAACACTGGGAGTAGGGAGCCATGGAACATGGATTCATATTTCGGAAGGTCCAAATATGGGTAGAACTCAAGACTTTTCCAGCTAACAGAATCAACAAAAGACTAGTGGAAAAATGTGTTGAACCATTCAACAAATTAATTCAAATCGATGTTGAAGATACACCTGGCCAAACAGCAATTCCAAGAATCAGAGTAGAGGTGGATCCTGAATGTGCTTTACATTCGAAGGTCAGATTAACTTTTGAAGACGGTGAAGAATTTATAGTTATTTATGCTTATAATGGCCCTCCTTTCTGCCGGAAATGCGGTCATTTAGGCAACTTTGCTGGTAGATGTCATAAATCCGAACCAGCAATTTCAAAGGGAATACAAGACACGTTTCATGCAACTAAAGTATCCTCTAAATGGTCTATTGTCATGGATACGTCACAAAATGTCAGCCTGCCAATTCAAATGCTTCCCAAATCTTATCTTGAACAAGGACAAAATTCAACATGGCTTAATTCTCAGTAACCTGCCCAAGCAATTACGGAAATCCCAAAGACGAATCCGTTGCAATGGAATTCTGGGAACTCAGGGAATAATTGGTGGGATGAATTTGTAAGGGTCCAGGCTGCTGGACAAATTGTGACTAAAACTCAGGAATTGCAACAAGGGAACAGGATATTGCAGTCACCCGAGGATTACACGAGGTACGCGTAAGCTGGCCCGGACACCCTCGTCATAAAAAAAAAAAAAAAAAAAAAAAAAGAAAGAAGAGCAGGTGTATCAACAAATCGTAATGCCACAAATGAAGATTGGTAAAGAGCACCAACCAGCTACACGTCATAGAGAGGAAAACCGGGTTCAAATAGAAGAAACAAATATTAAAAGAAAGAGGAAGGTTTCAGAAGTGGAGATGGAAATGCAAGGAGGCCAGGAAACAAGCAAGAGTAAAAAATCAGAAGATAGCTTTCAGATGAAGATTAAGAAAATTAACAGAGAGGGACAAACTCAGGAAAGCACAAGCCAGGAGGTACAGATGACAATGAAGGAGACTAGCATCTTTCAAATCAGTTCAAACCAACAAAGCCGAAAACCAGTGCTTAGATCCAAGGTACGCAAGATAATTTTAAAAACAAAAATGGTAAAAATCATTAACAACTTTTATAATAACATGAATGTTTTAGGCGAGGAGGCTGCCTCTGAAAGGCCTCCACAGGCGCCATGAAACTCCTATGTTGAAACTGTCAGTGGATTGAACGACCCTTGATAGTGAAAGAGCTAAAATGGATAATTTCATCCTGGGATTATATTCCTTTCAGAAATAAAAAGTAATCCCAAAAATATTTTAAAATTTTGTTCCTCTTTTGGTTTGAAAAATAATCTTGTTGTGGATCCAATTTACTGCGCTGGTGGTTTGTTATTATGCTGGATTGATAATATTGATGTCACTGTGGAAGACTATAGCATGTCACATATTCATATTCATATTAAAGATATACTCCACAAAAACATTGGTCTGTTTCCTTTATATCTGTTCCCCCCTCGAAGAAAAGATAAAGAGAAATTTTGGCAATTACTGAATTGGCTCGAAACCATGTCGAACGAAGCCTGGCTTTGTACGGGTGACTTCAATGAAATTTAGGAAGATGACGACCAAGAAAGCAGGAAACATATTTCTTAGGTAACATTTAGGAAACTTTATAATATTATTAATGATTTAGAAATGATGGACTTAGGCTTCAATGGACCAAGATTCACATGGTCAAATAAAAGACGTGATGGAAACTTAGTGCAAGAAAGACTAGATAGAGCTTTCTGTTCGGGTGATTGGAGAATGCATTTTTCCAAATGCTCAGGTCTTTCATCTTCCAGCCATAGGCTCAGATCATGCTCCAATTTCATTGACCTTGAGGTCGATAAGAAAAGATCTAGAAGATCCCCTTATAATTTGAATTCAACTAGCTGAAACACAAGAAATGTAAAGAGATAGTGGAAAATGTGTGGAAAGGCAACTTTTACGGCTCCCCAGAGTATAAAATATGTAGAAAGTTGCAAGGTATAGCGACGAATCTTAAAAAATGGAATAAAAATGAGCTAAAAGCCACTTGAAATAAGCTAATAAACCTGCATCAAGAGCTGCTGAATGAAAGTGCAAATTCTATGGTAAGTGATAATATAGATAAAATTCAAAATCATATAGAAGAGGCTTTTCTGGAAGAAAAAATTAAGTGAAAACAAAGATCTAGAATACAATGGCTTCAGGAAGGAGAAAAAATACAAAAAAATTTCATGCTCAAGCTACAATAAAGAAAAATATTAATAGACTCTGTTGACTAAAAAGTAGGGAAGGACAATGGCTAAAGAATGATCAGGACATTAAAGAAGAGATTTTATCATTCTATAAAGCTCTCTTTACTTCCTCAACTACCTCAATTCCAAATCTGGCAATCTTTGGAATAGGAAATCGCATTGATATGACAATGGCTTCCATATTGGAAGCTAGTGTCACAAAAGAGAAAATAATTCAAGCTGTCTTTCAACTTGGTATTGACAAAGCCCCTGGTCCGAATGGCTTTCAAGTGAAGTTTTTCCAATTTTTTTGGAAAAAGATAGAGGGAGGTGTAATTAAAGCTGTTACTCGTTTGTTTGAGACAAATTACCTTCTTAAAGAATGGAATAGAACATTCTTAGTTCTCCTCCCGAAAAAACATAAGCTAGAGTTTATTAGTGACTGGAGACCCATTAGTCTGTGTAATGTCATTTATAAAACCATCTCAAAGATTCTTGCTAATAGGCTTAAAGGAATTCTCCAACAAATTATATATCCTTTTCAAGCTGCTTTTGTTGCTGGTCGTCTGATCACGGATAACATTATTCTAGTTCATGAACTTCTTCATAAAATGAATCAGAAAATTAGGGGCCGCAATCACCTGGCTGCAATCTAGCTTGATATGAGCAGGGCTTATGACAGAATAGAATGGAATTTTCTAGAGCAAGTTATGATTTCTATGGGTTTCCCAAGTAAATTTATTAGATGGATTATGCAATGTGTTTCCACAGTTTCATTTTCCATCCTTATTAATGGAGAACCATTAGAATCATTCTCCCCTGGGAGAGGGTTGATACAAGGTGATCCTTTATCCCCTTTTCTTTTTATACTCTATGTTGAAATTATTTCTAGTGGCTTGATTAAAGCTGAACGAGAGGGTGTGTTGAAAGGAATTCAATTAGTGAGGGGTGGTTTACCCATTTCACACATGTTGTTTGCTGATGATATCTTTATCTTTCTGCAAGGTAATATTAGGGCTATTCAAGGATTCAAGAAGGTTTTGGAAGACTATTGCCAGGCTTCAGGGCAAATAGTTAATTTGACAAATCTGGTGTTTCTTTTGTAAGTGCTCACCACAAAGTTTCAAACAAGAAATTCTTTCATTCTTGGGGGCTAAAGAAAGTAAAAGAGAGGACATTTACCTAAGTCTTCCTACTCACTAGGGATCATCCAGAAGACAATTTTACTAATAGGATCCTAGATAAAATAAACATAGAGTCCAGGGATGGATGACAAAATTTTTATCTCAAGCAGGAAAAGAGGTGTTAGTGAAATCTGTGGTCTCTGCAATTCCTACTTACACTATGTCTTGTTTTGATCTTCCCAAGTCCTTTTGTAATGATATAGACAAAGTAGTTAGAAAATTTTGGTGGAATCATTCTCTTGATACCCATAAAATTCATTGGGTGAATTGGAACGTCTTAACAACGCCAAAATCAAAATGAGGGCTAGGTTTTAAAAGATTAGAAGATTTCAACATTGCCCTCTTAGCTAAAACAATGTGGTGAATCAGATTGTACAAATTCCCTTGGGAAGGGTACAAAATAATGATAAATTGATTTGACATTTTTGCCCGAATGGTCTGTATTCTATGAAATCCGGTTACCACTTAGCTTCTGATAGTAATGTGATTAGCAGTTGCTGACCATCTTCATCTAATAAAGTAATCCCACAAAAACACTAAAAACAATTATGGAGTGCCCAGCCAAAAAATAAAATGTTTATTTGGAAATGTCTGCATAATGCCATTCCTGTTAATTCAAACCTCGGGAAAAGGGGTTTGAGAGTGGATTTGAGTTACCCTCTGTGTAACAGTCATAAAGAAACTATTGAGAGTTTAATTCTTGACTGCCACATTGCCTACAAAATCTAGTTTTTATCCTCATGTTCATTCAGGGTACAAGAGTTTTCGGGCTTATCCTTGAATGAACGGCTGTTTGATCCAAAATTAGCTCCCTTCGATATTGTTAATGCAATATTTGTTTTTGATATTAAATTTTTGCTGATATGGGTATTTGGTTAATTCGAAATAGAGTTGTTTTCTAGGGTGGTCTTACAAATATGGATCAAATGATGAACGTTGTTAAAAAAAATATGGATGATTATTGTTTGAAATATTCTAATGCTTCTTTGAATTATGCATATCCGCGCACCAAAAGTTTAGTTTCCACCAATCCTTCTCGTTTTGATCTTCTCGACGACAAGAATTTTGGTGAGAAAGTTTGGCATGTTTTTTTATGGAGTTTATCGACCTGAATCGGACTCAATAGCAAGAGGTGCAGTTCTTTGTGATTCTTCAGGAATGATCAAATCTTGCATAGCTGATCTAAGACCGAGTGGATGGGCGCCGGAAGCAGAAGCTGTTGGCCTGGCTACTGGTCTTCGGATGATGCATTCTTGGAAGGAAATTATGGGCTTCAACAAAGTGTTCATTTGTCTTGATGTAACAGTCTTAGTCCAGGCGATTAACTCCAACAGATGGCCAGCTTGCATTTACGCCCTTAAGCAAGATTGTATTTTTTTGTGGGATCCTGCCCTTATTATAAACGGTAGTAAATGCAAAAGGGAAGAGAATTATTAGGTTTTGTGTGTTGGCATGTTTCATTTCAAAACTTGGGTTGGTTTGTATTTTATAGAATGTGTTTTAAGATTTCTCATGAAGTTTATGATTAAATCTTTTAACTCACCAAAGACTAGGAAGGTAAGAGACTTAGAGACCTATTTGATCTTGTCTAGGTGATTAGTTGGTAATTTGAAGTCTTTAAAGCACTTTGGAGAGTCATTTTTATGATTATCAATGTTAAGATTAATCCAAATAAGTTTGAAATTGATCCAAAGGGTTACTAGTTCTTTATATAGAAATTTGGTTCTTTTTGGATCGATCCAAAGTGGTGTTGGATCGATCCAAAAATGCTGATATTTTTTTATTGAGTAACCAATAACAATTTGGATCGATCAAAGACTACTTTGGATTGATCCAAATTATTTTAATTTGAGATCATAAACATTTTGGATCGATCCATACCACTTTTGGATCGATCCAAATTCATTAATTTGACAAATTTTGAAGACATAAATTATTTGGATTGATTCAGGACTACATTGGATCGATCCAGGTATGGGAAAAACAATTTTTTTAATTGTCTTTTACTGTGCTGACACATGGTAATGTCACTAGGGCGTACTAGTGATTATAAATTCATTTTTTTCTCATCATCTAGGGTAAGAGAGCCTCTAACAAGGTAAAATACTTCTTTCTCTAACCTTAGAGTGATTTGAGTGATTATATTGGTGAGGATAATCCAATTTCTTCCATACAAACCATTAGGAATGGATTAGATCCTTGTGTAATGGATTAGAAACATTGGAATCTACCATTTATTATCATTGGTGAGTTGTCTTTGTGTAGATTAAAGATTTCTCATGGCTCTTGGTTGAGGCATCGAGAATGAAGATCATGGATTTGGTTGTGAAGTAAGGTGTGGAGAAAAAGGACTCATGGAGTTTAAGTTGGTGAGATCTTAGTACACTAGGCCTGGGATTTGGGTGAGCATGTGTATGGTATAATCTCTGTACTCCTTCTTTATAGTGGACTGCTTGTGATTCTCTCGTGGTTTTTTTCCGAAAGGGTTTCCACATATATCTTGGCTTCCTTGTATGAATTTATTGTTTATTTTTGAATTAATTTGATTATCAAGAAGGATGGAATGATATTTGTGTTAATCATGAATCCATCTTAATAATCACTTGTTTATGTGATGATATTATCATGTATATCATGTGTTTGTGATTAGTTTTTAACAAAGGTTCTTCCATATCTTCATCCATACTTTGTTGTTGCTCAACATGGATGATGTTTGATAATTGGGATATTAATCATGATTGATTAAGTGTTTAATCAAGATCTAAGGGTGTGTGTTTTTTCAAGAACATATTGGCACCTTCCGTTGCTTCCTAGTGCTATAAAACGAGGAACTCAAGGAATTGGCTTGTTGAGGATTTACCTAAAGACCTCCATAGGACCATGAATGTCTCTTTCCATAGCTTTGTGGATGCTTGTATTTCTTAATGATTTTTGGATAAAATGCATTGACTTCTCTTGAGATTTGACGCAATTGCAGGAACTTCTCCTAAGTTTTGAAAAATTCCAATGACCCCCCTAGGTTTATGTTTATGTGCAAATACATCTTTTCCGTTACATTTTTCGTCAAAAATTAACGAAAATTGTTAACATCAGCCAGTAAATTTCTAAAAATGCCAAATATTCTCTTATTGTTATTGGCAATTACCTCCTGTGAGGTTTGACATAATTACAAGACCTCCCTAGGATTTAAAAAATGCCAACAACTCCCTAAGGTTTATGTTTATGCTTATGCTCAAACTCATTCTTTCTGGAAGCTGCTAACATTATCCTGTAATTTTTTTGAAAATGTCTATTTTGTATTTACTGTTGTTGGATGTGTGAAAAGACGAAATTTACCTCAAATTTAATTAAAGTTATCATTTTGACTACCAGCATATAAATGGTGTAAAAGTCTACTAACCTAATTAAAGTAAGCAAAAGACACGTACTTAAAATATACTCCTTTATATATGATGAGCATGAAATTCATAAGAAATTAATTTAACTCAACGATCGGTTTTTCAAAATCTATTCTACAATTAGCTCTTTGGATGTCATTTTTCATAAATTTATCTAAAATTAATGTATTTCCAATAAAAATGTAATGTAAACATCGATCCAATTGTGACTTCTTAAAGAGTTACAAAAATAGAATCTCTTCTATGTAAATTATAATTGGCAATAAAATAAAATAAAATATTCAAACTTTGGAGATCGGTATATATATATATATATATATTATTTCGAAGCCAAATTGAGTTATTCAAGTTATTATGGAAAGCTCATACATTCTACTTTGGTACCCGTAAGGTGGTGTATTTCCATCAAAATCTTAAAAAAAACAAGTTCAAAATATCCAGTTCACCAAATTTCTATAACATTTCTGAAACAAAAATGTTGCAAGCCTTCAAAATGGAGAAAAAAATTCACATTTTTCTATATAGAACTGACTTGGGAAATTTTGATTTTTCCTCCAAATTTGAAGGCTTATAATTTATTCATATCAAATTCAAATAGAGTGATTCAAGTTGTAATCGAAAGTATGTCATGAAAATTTTCTATAACAACTTGAATTACTCAAATTGGAGTTCATATGTGAGAGATATGATCCTTCAAAGTAAGGTTATTAAACATAAGAGCTCTTTGTAATTTTGCCAAACCTTAGGGGAGGTCGATGCAATTTATATTTGCAAAGAAATTAGGGTATTTTAGTCATTGTACATACCTATTGACGAAAAATGTAACGGAAGGGACGTGTTTGCAAATAAATGTAAATCTCGGGAGAGTCGTTGGAATTTTTCAAAACTGAGGGGAAGTCCCAGTAATAATACCAAACCTCTAATTTTACCTATGTTTTTTTAATGAATATTTCCTTTCTTTCAAAAAAAAAAATTTAATGAACACAATGTCCCCTCCAATCATCCAGTGCCACATAATGTCATTTACAAAGTCTATCCAAAAAAATATTTGACATGGCAGGCTATTATTAGCAATGGGTGGAGACCACCTGAAAGAAACGCGCGGCACTGGTTAAGATACTGAATCGCTTGGCGTTGGAAGCAAGCTCTTCAATCTTCCCATGGCAGATGGAAATTCGAAACTCCACGAAACCCTAACATCCTTCTATTAGTTATAAGATTAGATTATAGAGTTGATTCGATATGGCGGAAGTGCTTAAATTAGTGTATATAATGGTTGTGGACGATGTAGAGAAGAAGTCCTTTCGCTACACACGGCCTGTGTTGCAGACCACTCTGCAGCTTCTGGGATGCAAAGCTCGACATGCATTTAAGGTAACATGCATCATTACAATCATTTTCTTACCCTTTGTTTGGTTCTTAATAAATTCGAGGCTTAGGAAAGGAAAATTGGTTTAAAAGTAGTTCATTCTCTTGCAATTTTCCTGTACCTTTCCTTCGTTCCTTCCAAGAGTCAAATGGAGCCCTAATTTTCTGGGAAACAAACGTGATCACTCGATTATCATTGTTTGGTGATCCAAATTGGTATATTTGTGTTGGGATCCTCTGTTTTTACTTCTTAGGCATGATGTTTTTGTCAGGAACTTCAAGTCTCAAACATGTGATTCTTTTGCTTAACTAGGTTTTAATCATTAGATTGAAGATACAAATTTCTTGGATTGGTCACTATAATCCATATAAAACATTGAGTCAAATGTTGCAGGTTTGAGATTAAAGATATTACATTAGCTAGTCAATTTTTACATGTTCCAAGTTGAGTTAGTTCTCCTGTGAACAGTTTCCCTTCGTAGGCCTGTCTTAACGCCTTTTTTACGCATGGCGCGCTTTAATTTTTCACTTAGTAAAACTTATTTTTAAGTATTATGCCGATAAATAGAAGCCTTCTACTGGAAGTACTGCTTCTGCTCTGATCAGATTAGTCAAATGGTTTTTGAACTGATGAGAAGGGAAAGCTCTGTTGATGCTTCGCCTTCAACTGGAATGGGAATTTTGGGATTGGATGCTTCAGAAGGACATTATGAGAGAGTTGATGGCTGTTCGATCGGTGGCTGCTTGGGTAAAGAGGAGGTTGCCAATTATTTGGTTTCAGAGATGGATGATGCGTATAATGCTATACCATTTGAATTGTATGAAAGACGCACAACTGTTGTAGTTAGAAGAGAAACTTTCTTGGATTTTGTTAGTGAAGTGCTTGCTAAATTTAAGTATGTAGGCCTCAACCAAATGGCTGACTTAGTATTGGCATGCAGGTATAACATCTTATTCTCCCTCTATTTAAATCTTTCGTACATGTCATTGGATAATGTCTTTGTAGTGTTAGCATATTAATTGACCTACCTGCTTCTTGTAAGTGAATTTTTTTAAGTGATTACTTATTATTGTCTAGTGAAATGTAACCTTGAATAGTTGGAAGTTATTAATCTATCTTCTGCTTTTGTAATTATTTTTTCTTGACAACAAAACGGATGGGGAAATTAGTGGTAGGTATATTTATTATGTTTTGGGCTGAATTTCCTGTTCTATCATGAGTTTTTATATCTTGTAGGTTGCATAAATTGTGTGAATTTGGGCTACTTTTTGTGGTTGGCTTTGTATTGCTCATGCATGGATGCATGGTTATTATTTTTGAATTAGTCCCATGTTATTTTATATTCTTTGAATAAATTGTAGCAGCATTATTGTAACTTTAGCGCAATTAGGGAATTCTTGCCTTTCTTTTGCTAGAACACATTTTATATTTATTCATTCGATCACATATGTAGTAATAACGTATTTGATGTGAAAAACCCTTACCGTGATATAACCATGGGACCTCGTCCAGAAAGCAATCCACTAAGAAAAGAGATACAAGACGTTATAAACTGACGGTATACCAAGTTTTACTCCATGCCACGCTCACCCTTGAGTCTTACTCCATGTGACGCTTTTCAACCTTGATTTATGGTCGAATTTGTAGCCTCCCTTTTTTGAAAAATAGATTAATTCAAATCAGCTCTACAAACCTAAAATCTCCTTTTCTCAATTAATGAATGAACTCTCAATAATAATAAAATCACAAGAGGTACATTAGAGTTCTAATTTTCACGGCTTAAAACTTCTTTAAATATTATTTAGAAATCCTAGTAGAAGAAGGAAAACATTAATTTTAATTGAAATAAAAAATCTTGAAATCGCGAATTGAACTCTTAGCCAGTTAATCGACCGAATGAATTTTGGATTTAACTGGTCTACTAGATTCCTACGAACAAACATAACTCTCATGATTCCATCTGAATGGATGAACATTGAACGAATGAACTCTTATGAGAAATCTTAGCTCTCAGGGCTTCATCCGATAGATTGAATATAAATTCGATTGAGTTTTAAATTTTCAAAAATAATTTTTTTTAGAAGTCCAAATAAATTCAAGTAAGCCAAATTTCAAAAAGACACTAAATCAAGGTATTTTTAGGGTGAATTAAAATAGAGAGTAACCACCTAATGGTTCAACTAGGTCTCTAGGTCACTTGCGTTGTAAATTATGTGCGACATTAATACAAAATTAAAGAACACAACAATTGGGGCAGTATTAATACAAAATTAGAGAACACAACAATCGTGGCAGTATTAATACAAAATTAGAGAGCACAACAATCATAGACTCATCTACTACCATGATTGTTTTGGTGTATTGATTCAAGATCTAAAATTTATCATAGCTTTATAATGAAACTAGAGATTAATAGGATACCTACGTCAGTTGGATGATTGATTTGTGTTCTATAATGCTCCTAGGGTTTTCCCAATTTCTCTTGTAATAGTATAAGTCTCCTAGCTAATAAGAGGTTTAATAGGAAATGTTTATTATGAATTTAAAACCCCTAATCTTGAAATAGGAGGAATCGGTGCAGAAAACTTGAAATTGGACTAACAAATTCAGGTTGGATCGAACATGATAGTACTAAACACCTATAGTAAACTGGCCGATGAACCACCTTTTGAGCTAGAAACTAGACTCAAAGTGCTTTAAAATGGTAAACTTTAGGTTAAATCATATAATCAATTTATTAAGTTTTCAAATTCCCACCAATCTCCCTCAAATCACTTGAGATTACAATTAGATTAAATTTAAGGATTGCGAATTTATAATCTCATCCTATTATTATTGTTTCTATGTCACAATTCATACAATTTGCAAATTGTTACTAATTTCGATGCTGTCTTCTAGAAAACCTTCTGGACTTTGCAAGGAGAAGAATGAGGATGAGCTCCTTAGAACATATGCATTTATACTTGCTCTCTATAGTTGGCTGAGAATGCTATGTGGATTTCAGGCTAGTGCCCGAGGAGTCAAGTATAGGCAACCTATGTTGTTCGGTTGTCCAATCTAGATCTATACTGAAGGAGCCTAACAACTTGTGCTACATTAAAAAGAGTCGGTGCACTGCACATAGTTTAGCTTCAAGGGTTCTTCTGCCTGTTGGTTGTTATTTACAAATGCAAGAGTTTCTTGATATGCTATCTTCATCTCCTTCCATGTGTACTATCTTTTCTAGTTCATGTAGAGCAAAAATTCATTTTATGCAGCCATAGAACCCTTTCTAGATGTCTCCATTACAGAATGGAATCAACGGGGCATAATGTGGATCATTGATTGTTTAATTTTTTTATATTTTATTTTTAAATAGTATGCAACTTTTTATGAAGGTATCATTAAATTGGAGTAGACAGTCCTTTGAATTGGATTGCAGCACTATGTCAAGAATTTTTGCCTCGAACACAAGTTTAGATTTAAGAGTCCTATTGCTTCTTGGTTTTTACCTACAAGTGTAATAGACTAATAGTATGTTGATCCTGCCATGCATATTATATGTTTTACTTTTCCTTTGAGCACTTTTTTCGTTGTTTCAGAATCCGAGAAAGGAAGGAGTTTGTGACTGTGTTATTATGCAGCACAAGTGGGTGTGGCAAATCTACTTTGTCTGCATTGTTGGTAATTATATCTATAGGTATTTTCTTCTTTTTCCTTTTGCTTTTTTTCTTTTTCGTTTTCATAATTTCAATTTTCTAGAAAACTCATGATTGTTGTCCTTCCTAGCTTATCTTGTTCAGCTCTAATTAGAATATATATATATATATAAATTTGAATCTAGAAATGCACACCTTTTTTGTTTTTGATCATCATATTTAATGTATAATTCCATACCCTTGTATGTTATTCTTCTCTAATTATATAACCAAATTATGAAGCTCACTAATTTTTCTTTGCTCATCCCAGTTAAATTTCCCACTAAACTTTATGGTTCAGTATTTTCTGCCCATTAATTTTTGTAGCCTTGTACTAGTTGCTTCAGTTTCTTTGTGAAACCATTTCTAAAGGAAGCTATCTGAATGAGTAATCCGGCTTGCATAGGAATAATATGTGTTAATATCAGCGCAGTTTTCCTACTCTCACTTGAATTATCCCTGGCCCAATATGTTTTGACAAGGTGTGATGTGTGATGTGTCATGCTTACTGCTAAGCTTCGAACTGATAACATCTTCAAATAGAAAAACCAGGATTTTTAGTATATATTCAAACCATATTTATGTTTATGGTTCTCATATCTTCTTGAAGGGTAGCAGATTAGGCATAACAACTGTCATATCTACTGATTCAATTCGGCACATGATGCGTAGCTTTGTGGATGAGAAGCAAAACCCTCTTCTTTGGGCATCAACCTATCATGCTGGGGAATATTTGGATCCCTTGGCAGTAGCAGAAGCAAAGGCCAAAAGAAAGGCAAAGAAACGAGCACACCTGTCCCACTCAATTCTCAAGGATGAAGTGTATGATGAAAGTACTCTTGGGAAACCTTACACCTATCTGTCAGGTGCGGGTTTCAGCACTAGTGAATCGATTAGTGTTAAACAGATGGCCATTGAAGGGTTTAAGGCACAAAGTGAGATGGTCGTAAACAGTCTTGATCGACTGATCACTGCATGGGAAAAGCGGAAAGAATCAGTGGTTGTTGCGGGTGTACATTTAAGCCTCAATTTTGTGGTGAGTATACTTCTGTTTTTTTTTTTTTTTTTTTGGGTAGGATGTGGCGAGTATACTTCATCAAGAACATATGTGTCTTATCTTATTCTTTATCTGCTTCCCCACCAAATGGGCTGAGAAGATTTTGGCCTTAACAGAATAGGTTCACTTTTAACTACTTAAATGTTTTTAACTGATAAAAGGAAAGCTGGCTATGGCTATGGCAACTGGGACAGTTTTAATGGTTTCAGGGTTCAAGTATTTTTTTTTCCTCCCCCTTAAAAGTATATTTATCTGTAAAAGAGAGAAAATATGGTATGAGTAATAGCAAAGAAAATTTCTTCTATCAATTGGGAACAAGATACATGGAAGTTTACAGGGTGTCAGGGTCCATTAAATATTTAAATGTGTCCATGTAGGACATTGCATGGGTGAAATATTTGCACAATCAAGAAATTGTTGAAGCTTGTTCTTTACATTCTTTTGGATTGTTAGCACAGCTAAAATGAAGAACTTTGATTCTTAGAAAATAATCGTTGCCATAACTGTACGCTTGCAGTCACATAGACATTCAGGGATGGTTTCTGGAGAAGAGAAAGGAAGAGGAGAGGGGCAGGGGGGGGGAGTTCCATCAAAGTTGTACCATTTACGCTTTTTCCCCATAAAAATAGTAATTTTCTCCCACCCTCCACCCCACCCCCCCGCCCCCCCCCAAGGGAAAATCTCTGATTTGTCGCTGTTGACATTTGTCCTTTGGAATATCCTTGTAACTCTCAGTTTGTACGGCTGGATTCATTTTCTTTCTGGTTTTTATGCATCTTGATATTCTGTTTAGATACTCTGTACCATGCATGAACTGTTGATCTAACTTCATTGAAACTGAAGCCGAAGATGAAGATAAAGCACAGAGAATACAGCCGTCAACTTATTTAAAGAGGTCCCAGGAAAATTTTAAATATTATTTCCTTCTTTTTCAGTTATAGTATCTTTTAAATTGCAGATCAACTAGAAACTCTATTCCTGTTAACTGGGTCAGCCACACTCAAGTTTCTCCATTTTGAATGTCAGATGGGGCTTATGAAGAAACATCCTTCAATCATACCATTCATGATTTACATATCAAATGAAGACAAACACTTGGAACGATTTGCAGTTCGTGCGAGATACATGGCGCTTGACCCGGCTAAAAACAAATATGTCAAATACATCCGGAACATTAGAGCGATCCAAGCATACCTTTGCAACCGGGCTGACAAGCATTTGGTTCCTAAGATAAACAACACCAATGTTGACAGGAGTGTGGCAACCATCCACGCTACACTCTTCAGCTGCTTACGGAGATGCGAGGCAGGGGAACATCTTTATGATCCCACCACAAACACTGTCAGGTTGATAAATGAGGAGTACAGGAACCAGTGTGCCGCCAACTCACTTAGCTCAAAGGGGATGTTCCAACTAATCCGGAGGAAAGGGTCTTCTAGGCATTTGATGGCTCTTATGAATAATGATGGGTCTGTAGCAAAGGCTTGGGCTTGGCCAGTCAATACAGTATGTAGTAGTGAAAAGACAATCTTGTGTCATGGGAGGAAAAAGGGTATTGGAAATCCAATGTATGGTCCTTTGCATATTAGTAAGGCAGAGCCAGTTAATCTTCAGTTTGGTCACTTTGGGATAAGTGCTTGGCCCAGTGATATTGGTAGTTCAAGTAGCACTTGCAGTATTGACGAGTCAAGGACTGAGACTGACTGTGTGAGCAAATATTATTCTTCTGGCTGCAGTTCGCCAAGAATGTCAGATGTACCAGCCAAAGAGGTACAGAATTTCTTATGATTTATGTAGCCTGATGTGTGAATATGATAGGTGGTTTATTTACCAAAAAAGAACTGTTCTAGGTGGTTTTGGATTAACGACCATCGTGCCACCAATCACAATAAGAGTGGTTCAGCTAGTATTGGAACCAATAATATAGGTGGCAACCATCAGAACTAGAGTTTCTCAATCTCCATTAGCATATCTATCGTTTATTCTTATTATTATTATTATTATTATTATTATTAGAAATCTTTTTAAGTATGCATTGGGTACCGTTGACAAAATTGATTTCTTGTTATTCCGATCACTCTTCCTGCTCTCCCCAGTGGGGTTTAACTATTTTCTTGTACTACTAGCTCAAGGAGGAACTCTCCATCTCTGGCAGCGATGATGAGGCTGACAATCCACATGATGAGGATAGTGATGGTGATGCGGGGGACAAACAATTACACGAAGAGGTAAGGATGAAATTCAGCGTTGCAGCTTTAGTAACATAGACTTTTGTTTTACTTTAAAGTTGTTCATAATTAATGGCATAAGTACAAGGGTTTGATGCTGTAATTTCACTAATTTATAATGTTATATATCCATGCCCTTGTTCCAGCTGCCTCTCCCCAAAAAAAAAACAAAACACAACTACATCCTTCTTAGAGCATCTCCAATGCAAAAGTGTCATTTGAGGTGCCAAAGCCAAATTTTGGCACCCCAAATGGCACCAACTAGTGCCATTTCCTAAATATAGCACTAAGGTGCTCCAATGCATGAGTGCCAAATTTTGGCATTTCCCATCTATTTGACATATTTACCTTTATCATGGTTCAAAGTCGCGGTCGCGGACGACTCGTCGCGTCTCGGGCGAGATGCAACTTTAGGCATGAAATAATGTTCAAAAAAATTTAAAAAAATCATAGAAAATTCAGAAAAAATCAGGCAATCAAATTAGAACCATCAAACAAGCAAAATAAATGGCTTAGAGTGCATGATATGCCTTAAAACATAAAAAAAGGCGCTAGCGCACTGAATTGCTGCATTAAAATACATATATTATTAGCTTTTGCTTGATTTATGATTTAGAACATCAAATGTCCATTCAAGTTCAACTTTTTCTAGTATTTCATTGGCAAAAAGAATAGGTAAACACATAAGAGTTCTTTTTCAACGATACGTGGAGTGGCGATGATGTTGAAATCCTTCTCCTTCTCCTTCATATTGTCGTGGTAAATACTGAGGTCCAAAGAAGAATGAGATAGAGAAGCCTTCGCCTGTGTTCTCAGAAGAGTAGTCACTAGAATTCTGTGGATAGATTTGTTGGTTGGGTGGATAACTAATCTGTGTGCCACAACTACTGGAGCCATAACCACCATCAAAAAAACCCATAGACCCACTTGAGGCTCGGTCGAGATATCCATAACCACCACCACTACTACTGCCATAAGATCCACTATCATGGTGATGATGTCTATCCCGATCATAGTAACCACCAGTACTAGTGCTGGTAGATAGTGGTTCTCCATAACTTATTTGCGTCACGGGATCTCTAGGATTTCTAGGAGGTGGTGCATTCGGGCGATCCCTACGAACTTTACCAGAAGTAGCACTGCTACGAGATCTCCGCAATGGGGGCGGTGGCTGTGATGAGGATGGTTGCCCATATCCTAAATGCATTCTACCCATTTGAACATCAAGCGTAGGCCCCGTGGTACCTAGTTGACGACCCTGCCCTTGCCGTCTCCGCATGACTTCCTCGTATGCATGATCAGGTGTACTACTATCCTCACTTGGAAAACCAACCAACTGATCCCAATACCTCCTCCGTGCATCAGCAGGGTTCGTCTCCGGCATTCTTGTTGACTTTGGTCGAAATCCATGATCTGTATCTTGTGTGGCATAGAACCTATCACGCCCCTTTTGCCATGTCTGGGTTTCAACTTGGGTCGAAACCGGATAACTACCACCACCACGACCGTCATCCTCGTCACCATCATCACCACCACCATCATCTCCACCACCACTAAATCCCCCACCACTAAATCCCCCACCCCCACCTCCACCTCTGCTATCACTGGATTCACTGCCACTATCAGAATTTTCATCTTCTGAGTTTCCTTGATAAACCTCCTTTCCACGACTTGCTTGTGAATCCCTACCATCCCGTGCTCGCCCGCTAGTGAGAGGTTCAACACTACCACTTCGCCCTCGCCCTCGTGAACGACTACTACCTCCAATTTCATTTTCATGGTCATCATCCCCACTCAACTCGTGGATGCCCTCCTGTAACCATTCATCAGTAGGACTGAGCAAGGGTTCTTCAGACTCCCGAATCCATGAATCTAATATGTCTTCATCCGTAAAGATATGGTTCAGGTCAATTGGATTGTAGTAGTCATCATCCTCTTTCCTTGTCAAGAGGTTCCTCACTCGAAGACGCAAATTGTAGTGTACATACACGAGTTGCTTCAATTTTTTCATAACTAGGCGGTTTCGAATTTTTGTATGGATTAAGGCGAATGTGCTCCAATTTCTTTCACACCCTGATGAGGAACATGTTTGGCTAAGCACTTTAATTGCAATTTTCCTCAGGTTTGGAGCAGATTCCCCATAATTATACCACCATTCAGCTACAAACACAAATTTAGCAAAATGTGTTAGTTTGAGCATTTTAAAAACTCTATACCTTCACAATAAAAAGTGTAACTCTAAAAAGCTCCAATTTATTTCAAACCTGGAAGACAAGTAGTTCTTGCTTGTTTAGTTAGCACTTCTCCAAATTCTCCTCTCGCTTCTCTGAATAATTTTACCTGCAATTAGGTCATCACTATTAAGTTTGATAGAATGCCCTAGTATTGATTGTCATTTTGTGATACATTACATCAATTATACTCACTTCATTAAGCGCTTTTGCCTGTATTGCCACATCAGGCTCAATGCGCTTAACTACAGCTTTTAAACCCCTTCTAACCTCTTCATCATCACTGAAGGTGGTACTGTATTGGCTCGCCGGGTTTAAAAAGTATGTTGTAGCAACCGAAGGAAAGAGTAAAAATGTATTAATCTAAATTCAAGAATTGTATATGCAATAATTTAAAAACTGTAAAGGTAGAAGAATGAGATAATTTACCTGCTGCATGCAAGTCTCTGTGGAGCTGAGTCTCCCATCTCTTGTCAATAATTGACCAAATCTTATTCCAAGATTTACATGAGACTTTGATTGCCATCTTTGCTCTATCCATGCAATCATAGATAACACCCAACATCGGCTTTTTATCCTGGTCGACGACTTTGAGTACCTTTATAAGTGGCTCCATCATAGCACGGACACCCTCAGCTCGTTGCCAGAATTGCTCAGTAAGAATGAGGTTAGATACCTGTGTTCTCAACCCCCTTTTCTCACGGTTGCGTGAGTATGAAAGCTCTTGCAACTCATGGGATGAAAACATCCTCTTTAAGGCAGCTTGGTGTCTCAGTAAGCTCTCAATGGCTATGTACTCAGTGGCAAAGCGTGTTATCCCCGGCTTAAGGATCTCTCTATTATCTTTGAATGTCCTCATTAGGTTAACGAGGGCATCACTGTTATATATATAGCATGTGATTCTACGGGCATCAGTGATAACAGCTTTGACATTCTTTATTTCCCCAATGTCCTAAAGCATCAAATCAATGCAGTAAGCAGCGCAAGGAGACCAGAACAAGTGCTTTCTCTTCTCCATCAATTTAAGGCCCGCAGCCTTATATGAAGCCTCATTGTCTGTGACAATCTGAACTATATACTGCTCACCTACCTCCTCCACGACCTTATCCATAAGCCTGTAGAGATAGTCGGCTGTTCTTGATCCTGCGTTGGTGTTATCCACTGATTTGTGGAAGACCATTTCACGGTCACAGTAAATCATAAAATTGGTGATGGGGTGTTTGTTTTGCGATGACCATCCATCGCACATAATTGTACACCCATATTCAGGCCACTTTCTCTTCATACTCTCAAGATATTTTGTCAACTCTTCGACCTCTTCATTTAGAAAAATTCCACCAATTTGATATCCTGTTGGGCCAACCACTCCCGGCCCACACTCAGCAATGGTATCTATCATGACCTGATAATAAGGGCCACTGTCTGCTGCATTAAAAGGAATGGCATTGTAGTAAAAGAATTTGGATATTGCCTTTCCCATTTTCTTTGCCTTATCCTTAAAAAATGAAGTCTTTAATTTTTTTTGTTTTGCATCAGGTGGCCTATACATATAGGGATTAATCCCTCTTAATTCAGGACCTGAAACCCTTTATGGATCCCGTACGCTGAAACTACGAGGAGGTGGAGCAGAAGGACCACCAGCAGAAGGACCACCTCGAGAAGGACCACCTCGAGAAGAACCTGCACCAAACTGTGAAAGTCTAGAAGGACGACCTGCCATATCAGATGTCGAATGCCTGCGGGCATCTGCCTCATGAAATGCAGTCCTTCGGCTTTCTTCCATCGCGTATCTCAACTGTGCCTGCTTATGTCTAGACATTTCATCACCCTGGTAGTCACCACCATCAAATTCATCGTAATCATCAATGTAATGCCGAGGATAACGCTCAAACTCAGCCTCATCTCTTAGGCTGTTCAAAAGTTGTTCTTTTTTCCTTTTCTGAGACTCCCTCATCTGTGTGGCTTCAGAAAGAGCCTGCTTCACCATCTGTGCAATCTCTCTGGGGCACTTCTGGCACACTACCACATCACCTCGTACACCAGCAAGGTGTTGTTTCAAACGTGTGATCCCTCCACTGATCACTCTATTACAATAATTGCATTGAATTTTCTTTTTATCCGCAGTGATAGCTGTACCATGTTCCCAACCAATATCTGGAAGCTTATTCGACATCCTAAAAAAAAAATAAACAATTCATAATTTGGTATATAATAAAAAAAAATCATAATTGTAGATAAATATTTCGCAATTGTAGATAAATCATAATCTGGAAGCTTATTCGACATCCTAAAAAAATCATAATTTCGCAATTTGTTTTAATTTTTAAATAAAAAATTACTTAGTGTACATAAATATTTTTTTTTAAAAAAGCAATAGAACTTAATTAATATGCTTATAAGTAATAAAAAATTACCTAGTGTACAAAGAATTTTTGAATAAAAATATTGTTTTTCTATAAATTAGAATAGAACATAAATTTGTACAAAAAAAATTATTTAATTAGTTACAAATTTCGTAATTTGTTTTTTTTTTCAATAAAATATTACTTAGTGTACATAAATTTTTTTTTTTTTAAAAAAAAGCAATAAAACTTAATTAATATGCTTATAAGTAATATAAAATTACCTAGTGTACAAAGAATTTTTGAATAAAAAATTAAATAAATCTTGGGCCTAGTGGTGTAAAAAAAATTATATTTGGCACTTATAACTTATAAGTATGTAGCCCAAAATAATATATATCATGAGATTCAATTTTATATTGTAAGGTCCCTAAGATTTTCAAAATTCATATGCTAATTTGTTATGTTAAAAAACTTTGGGACTAATGGTATAAATTAATTATATTATTTAAAAAATAATAATAATAACTTTAGGCCTATTTATGTAAAGGGTCGTGTTCCCCTTACCATTTTTATTATTATTATTTCTACTATCCGCTTTTAAAACACCAGTGTTAATTTAATATTTTCATAAATCAACCGTTGGATTAGATATTTTTTTTATGTATATCATGTATCTTAAAAATCACAGTGATCCAACGGTTGGTTTCTGAATTATGTCACCGTGAAAAATTATTATAATTAAAAACATTACAGCTTTTTACAGTGAGATATTTTAAAATCTGACCGTTGGATCAATGTGATTTTTGGCATGTATGACTTGTATAAGAAGAGTATCTAATCCAATGGTCGATTTCTCAAAATATTCAACCGACATTGATGATTTGAAAATGAATAGTATAAATAATAAAAAAAAATGATAAAAGAAAATCAAACAACAATATAAAAATATATATAGTTCAAAATTAAAATTATAAATTATAAAATTAATTTTAATGGCAAATTATTTAAAATATAGAAGCAGGTTTGATCTTATTTAAAATATAAAGCCATGTTATTTAAAATATAAAAACAGGTCTGACCTTAAAATATAAAAGCAAGTTATAAAATATCAAGATATTATTTATCAAGTTATTTAAAGTATAAATAATATCAAGCCCACAACAGTCAAATAGTCAAATAGGAACCTGACCTTCACCCCAAGTTATTTAAAGTATAAATAATATCAAGCCCACAACAGTCAAATAGTCAAATAGGAACCTGACCTTCACAGTTCACTCGATGGAAGCTTCGAGACTAGTCGAGAGTGGAGACTCGGGAGCAGCGGGAGCAGCGGCAGCCTCGCCGGAGGTCCTCCAACGCGCCGGCAACAGCCACTCGACCCTTGTAACAGCCACGAAACCCTTGTCGGCAGTGTTGGACCTGTTGGTTGCCGGCAGTCCAGAAAAAAAGGGGGTTTTCTTCAGTCTTCACTGCCGTCGGTACTCGGTACCCACTGGCTTCTCATTTCTCAGAAGAAGATGAAGAGGAAGAGGATGAAGAACTTCTCGGTATCCATTACTTTATAGAAAAAGCTTGCAACCAACCCGTGACATATTTTTGCTAAAGCACGCGCAGGTCAGATCTCAACCTCTCCATGGAATCTCTTCTTTTTCAGTTTGCAGCTTTCTTTCATTTCAAAACCTAGGTTTTTTGTTCTATTACTTTAGACTCGTGAATCTCGTCCGGTATCTCGTCCGAGACGAGACGAGATGCCGAGATCACGGCATCTCGTCTCGTCTCGGACGAGATACCGGATGAGATGCACGATATTATATATACTCGCCGTGAACTTCAACTCGGGACGAAATCTCGTCCAGGCTTCCTCCGATGCCTGGTTGACTCGTCCGAGTCATCTCGGAATCGCCCGAGACTTCGAACCTTGACCTTCATGCTCCAACTAACTTCCAACTACTTTTCAAAATTTATTTACAAGAACATATTAAATATTTTTTATTCCTCGTAATGAAAAAAATTAATATTTTAAAATAAATAATTAATTTTTTATCTTAATTTAATATTTGAAAATTTTATTTTCACATAAAATTAGCTAAAATACTACTATTCTAATTATCATTTATCTTTGATTAATTTTAATTGAAGGAATTTAATTACACACTAAATTTAAATTATATATATAAACACTTTTCTTATTTACCATTACTAACATCAACATTTCTCTACACCCATCATTCTCCTATCTACCGTTCTCCCATCTACCACTCTCCCATCTACCAATCTCACCATCTACCACTCCCCCATCTACCATTCTCCCATCAAACTCTGTAAATATCACCTCTCAGCTTCTCATCACTTACACAATATCCACATCTCTACTTCTCTATCCTCAATTCACTACAACAAAACATCATTCTTCTTTCCCATCACACCATTTTTTACAACTGGATGAGCAATGACATTTTTAAATCAATCCTAAAAGACGAGTTTGAGGAATCTGATTCTGATGATGAGCAGAGGAGAAGAACTTTTGTGCGTATATGTGCAGGATATCACAATTTTAGCAATGAAGAAAGTATTCATGGCGGTTCTTCAAGTGGTCGACGTCGAATCCATCGTGATAGAGTAGCAGGCAACCAGAAGCTATTCAATGATTATTTTGATGAAAATCCTGTCTATCTAGACAACTTATTCAGAAGACGTTTCTGCATGCATCGTTCGTTGTTTCTTCGGATTTTGAATGATATTCAAGATTATGACAATTATTTTATGCAAAGAATGGATGCCCTCGACATTCTTGATTGTAGCGGTTTGCAAAAGATGACCGTGGCTTTACGGATGCTAGCATATGGAGTTGCTGCCGATGCCGTAGACGAATACATAAGAATGGGCGAGACCACTATAATGGAGTCATTACAAAGATTTCTTGGTGCGATTATTGCAGTTTATGGCTCACATTATTTGAGATCTCTAAATGAAGCTGACATTGCAAGACTCTTGCGTAAGGGGGAGGAACGTGGATTTCCAGGAATGTTGGGAAGTTTAGATTGCATGCACTGGGTGTGGAAGAATTGTTCAGTTGCGTGGCATGGATCTTTCACCGGTTATGAACATAAGCCAACCATTGTGCTCGAGGTAGTGGCCTCCCATGACTTGTGGATATGGGATGCATTTTTCGGTATGCCTGGTTCTCACAACGACATAAACGTTCTTGACCATTCCCCTTTGTTTTCAGGTGTTACAGAGGGACGTGCACCACCTGCCAATTTTACGATTAATAACTACCAGTATAACATGTACAACATGAGATATTATCTTGCTAATGGCATTTATCCTAAGTGGGCAACCATTGTCCAATCAATTTCTTATGCTCAAGAAGAGAAAAAAAGACACTTTAATACAAAGCAATAAGCACATAAAAAAGACGTGGAAAGGGCATTTGGTGTTCTTCAAGCTCGTTTTGGAATTGTTCTTGGACCTGCACGGTCTTGGTCTCATGATGATCTTCATAACATTATGAAGACCTATATTATTTTGCACAACATGATTGTAGAAGATGAGCGTGATGAGTCCCTTAATTTTGAATATAACATACCAGCACAATTTGCAGGACCATATTCTAAAATATCATGGGAAAGGACACCACACTTCAACGAATTTATGGCTCGTTGTCGTATGATTCGATCTTCTACATTGCATCATATGCTTCGGAATGATCTGATTGAACACTTATGGGCTCGTCGTGGTAGCGAGTCATAAAAAGCAAGCTTTTGTTGTTTGGAATGTACCAAATGCGTAGGTTTCTTTTGTATTGCGCACTATGCTATTGTATGAATTTTAAGTTTATGAATGCATCTTTAAAGCTATATTTCATTTAAACATTAAAAAAAATGTGATACTTGTTTTTAATTATAAATATTTAAGTAAATAAACTAAAAAGCCTCTATCTTCATTTAATAAATTCATAGCTTAAATAAAAAATAAAAAGACATCCACCCATTTCATTCATATAAGCATTTGTAATAAAACTAAGGAGAAGGCGGTGAATAACAGAATTTGGAATTACGAGCAAGCTGTCTCGTAAACACTTCATCTTTAAGCATTGTCGAGTAAAGCATTGTTTGCTCATCCCTACCATCCAAATTCATTGTCATAATTTCTCTCTTCCTTTCTTTTTTCTCAATCTTCCCATTCTTTTTCTTTTTCATTCTTAAACTTCTCGTTTATATTCGCATCCTCAAGGGCCTTAATTCTCATTTCTTGCATTTGGAGCTTCCCATTATCAAGAGATAATGATTGTTTGTTAAAGTGAATTAAAGCCCTTGAGGATCTGAATATAAACGAGAAGTTTAAGAATAAGAGAGAAAAAGAATGGGAAGATTGAGAAAAAAGAAGGGAAGAGAGAGAAATTATGGCAATGAATTTGAATGGTAGGGATGAGCAAACAATGCTTTACTCGACAATGCTTAAAGATGAAGTGTTTGCGAGACAACTTGCTCGTAATTCTAAATTATGTTATTCACCGCCTTCTCCTTAGTTTTATTACAAATGCTTATATGAATGTAATGGGTGGATGTCTTTTTATTTTTTATTTAAACTATGAATTTATTAAATGAAGATAGAGGCTTTTTAGTTTATTTACTTAAATATTTATAATTAAAAACAATTATCACATTTTTTTTTAATGTTTAAATGAAATATAGTTTTAAAGATGCATTCATAAACTTAAAATTCATACAATAGCATAGTGCACAGTACAAAAGAAAACTATGCATTTGGTACATTCCAAACAACAAAAGCTTGCTTTTTATGACTCACTACCACGACGAGCCCATAAGTGTTCAATCAGATCATTCCGAAGCATATGATGCAATGTAGAAGACCGAATCATACGAGAACGAGCCATAAATTCATTGAAGTGTGGTGTCCTTTCCCATAATATTTTAAACGATGGTCTTGCAAATTGTGCTGGTATGTCATATTCGAAATTAAAGGACTCATCACGCTCATCTTCTACAATCATGTTGTGCAAAATAATATAGGTCTTCATAATGTTTTGAAGATTATCATGAGACCAAGACCGTGCCGGTCCACGAACAATTGCTAAACGAGCTTGAAGAACACCAAATGCCCTTGCCACGTCTTTTCTATGTGCTTGTTGCTTTGTATTAAAGTGTCTTTTTTTCCTCTTCTTGAGCATAAGAAATTGATTGGATGATGGTTGCCCACTTAGGATAAATGCCATCAGCAAGATAATATCCCATGTTGTACTAGTGGTTATTAATTGTAAAATTAGCAGGTGGTGTACGTCCTTCTATAACACCTGAAAACAAAGGGTAATGGTCAAGAACGTTTATGTCGTTGTGAGAACCAGGTATACCGAAAAATGAGTCCCATATCCACAAGTCGTGGGAGGCCACTGCCTCGAGCACAATGGTCAACTTATGTACATGGACGGTATAGGATCCATGCCACGTAGCTGGACAATTCTTCCACACGCAGTGCAATCAATCTAAACTTCTCAACGATCCTGAAAATCCACGTTCCTCCCCCTTACGCAAGAGTCTTGCAATGTCAGCTTCATTTGGAGATCTCAAATAATGTGAGCCATACAGTGCAATAATCGCACCACAAAATCCTTGTAATGGCTCCATTATAGTGGTCTCGTTCATTCTTATGTATTCGTCTACGGCATCAACTCCATATGCGAGCATCCATAAAGCCGCGGTCATCTTCTGGAAACCACTACAACTAGGAATGCCGAGGGCATCCATTCTTTGCATAAAATAATTTTCATAATCTTGAATATCATTCAAAATCCGAAGAAACAACGAATGATGCATGCAGAAACGTCTTCTGAATAAGTTGTTTGGATAGACAGGATTTTCATCAAAATAATCATTAAATAGCTTTTGGTTGCTCGCTGCTCTATCACGATGGATTCAACGTCGACCACTTAAAGAACTGACATGAATATTTTCTTCATTGCTGAAATTGTGATATCCTGCACATATACGCACAAAGGTTATTCTCCTTTGCTCATCGTCAGAATCAGATTCCTCAAACTCATCTTTTAGGATTGATTTAAAAATGTCATTGCTCATTGAGTTGTAAAAAATGGTGTGATGGGAAAGAAGAAGGAGGTTTTGTTGTAGTGAATTGAGGATAGAGATGTGGAGATGGTGTGAGTGATGAGAAGCTGGGGGGGGGTGATATTTGTAGAGTTTGATGGGAGAATGGGGGAGTGGTAGATGGTGAGATTGGTAGATGGGATAGTGGTAAATGGGAGAAGGGTAGATAAGAGAATTGTGGGTGTAGAGAAATGTTGATGTTAGTAATGGTAGATAAGAAAAGTGTTTATATATATAATTTAAATTTAGTGTGTAATTAAATTCATTCAATTAAAATTAATCAAAGATAAATGATAATTAGAATAGTAGTATTTTAGCTAAATTTATGCGAAAATAAAATTTTCAAATATTAAATTAAGATAAAAAATTAATTATTTATTTGAAAATATTAATTTTTTTCATTACGAGAATAAAAAATATTTAATATGTTCTTGTAAATAAATTTTGAAAAGTAGTTGGAAGTTAGTTGGACCATGAGGATAAATATGTCAAATAGATGGGAAGTGCCAAAATTTGGCACTCATGCATTGGAGCACATTGGTGCTATATTTAGGAAATGGCACTAGTTGGTGCCATTTGGGGTGCCAAAATTTGGCTTTAGCACTTCAAATGGCACTTTTGCATTGGAGATGCTCTCATTTGCAGCTGTAAACCCATATCGCTCTCTCTCATCGAAGATCTCGTCTGCAATCTCTCCGTCTTTCATTGAATCTCTCATCTGCAGTCTCTTACCGAAGATCTCTCTCCCTCTCTTATCTGCAGTGTCTTCCTCTCTCACTGAATCTCTCATCTGCAGTCTCTCACTGAAGATCACTGATCTTTGATCTTTCTCTGATCTCTCTCACCGAAAATCACAGTCTCACTGTATCCCAAATTTACCCATTTTTCTTGTGATGATCTTCTCTCTCTCTGATCTGTGATGTCACTGAGGATCTCCGGCAAAAATCCGACCAAGAACACCAATCCGATCACCTTTTCCAATGTACGTTCCTTGATGGTCAGGATCTCCGGTATTTTCCTAATCGTTCAACCATTTTTCAGATTGGCTTAAACTCGTGAGTAAAAATTCATTCATTTGTTTTCTTGATTTGTTTTCCTTGATTTGGTTTCCATGGATATATTTGATGGCTATTTGTTTGTGGATTTATTGTTCATGTTGCTGTTTTGATATAATTTCATTTGTGAGATTTTTTTTCCTGCATTTTCTTGGCTACCAAACAAGGTTATTTTGGGGCATTTTGTCATTTTGGAAGTTGGGATCAGTTGGGAGTGGAGGGAAGGGTGACGTGGAACAAATGACATCTACCATTCTAGGTGCTTAATTTTAGCTGCTTGGGCTGCCAAAGCCAAAATTTGGCATGAACAATGGCCAACCATTGGAGTTGTTGTTTTGTGTGCCAAAGCCAAATGGCACCCCCATTTGAGATCCTCTTAGTACATGTTAAAGCTGCATCAGTAGACATGCCAGTGTGGCAAGAAAAAGCTATACTATCCATATCATTAAATTGTATTGCAGTATATGGAAAATTTAAAGGTTTTAATGCCCAAGATTTATTCTTGATTTCTGTTTGCCAACCAATATTGCCAAATAAGGGCTATTGTCCGATCTTTGTTTGTCAACCAATATCGCCAAATAAAGCCTGTTGCTTGATTTTATTATAACGAAGGATTCCATTTATTGATTTTGTCAATGCATCACATCTCCCATGGTAGATTGGTCTCTTTGCACATGTGGATCATCCATTGTGTTTTATGGTTTATATTTGAAGTTCAATGGTGGAATGCAGATAGTTCAGTCAATGCAAAATCAAGGTTCATGTTGTAACCCTTGATGATGATCACAAAGTGGATAGCTCATGTTTGTGTTGGGGTGATTGATTCTAGGCTTTAAGCTGATAAAGCTAGGTGAGCTATGAAAGTTGCAATATTTCAGGTCTTCCGAGTTGACATCTGAATGGGTTTGAATTTTGACCCTTCTGAATCCATTCTGCTGGAACACACACTCTTTGGAGCTGCATTTTTTGTATGTTTTTGAGTGTCAATCCATCTTCCTTTGGGCCAATGATTTCCTCTCCTTGAACCTTCTATTTTTAAGGCTGTACCACAGTACTATTCTTGAACCTTTAGTTTACATTACAATGCTCTCTAAGGGAGTTTTGCCTTATTTTATAAAATAGTATAACGTTTCATGAGTTGGCTTTTGAAAATAGGTAATTGATGGACTTTGGGCTTCTTTATAGCAGACAAAACTAATACACTAATTGAGAGCTTGAGTTTTACTGGACTATAATAACAATCATGTGCCTCATGTCATATTAATGAGTTCAGTTTAACTTGGATTGATTGCATCCTTGTAACAAAGTGTCACTCAAGGTGTCATCCTCATCAATTTTCACAAGCATTTAATCTATACTCATGTTTGATTGTTTTTATTAAAGATTTGCTGGAAGTATTCCCATCTCAAAACTGATGCTTGGTTTGTATTTACTGTGAATTGTACTTTCAGATGGAGGGTTCAATTGATGAGTTTACAAAGTCTGATGAGGAGTACAATGATCTGGCTATACAGGATGAACATGAAAACGACTACTGGTTATATGATGATGAATCAAAGCATGAGCTAGTACTTGCTTGTTGAGAACCAACAATCAACCATAGAATTTTTATACGAGGGAAAGCTAGCAACCTTTTCTGAGCTGCAATGCTCTTGCTCATCTCTGGTCATGAAAGGAACCAAATGAACCTTCAGCAGGCATTATCAGGACGAGGAATTGGTCCGTTTGCTTCTGAATTCTGAGCTCGGGAAAGCATGGGTCCGCATAATGGGTCCTTTTAGCTCTTTAATAAACAATCGGAGATTAATTTTCAATTTTGGAAGAGAAGATGAGGAGAGCTGAGCCACCAAAACCAAGTTATTAAGGATATGCTGTGTTAATAAGGAGGGTGTTGACACTGATTAAGTGAGGTGTAATCACTGTGGTTGTGATTTCGAAGGCTGTGTTGGTATGTGTGGGAAGTAGATTTTGGAAAGCCCCAGTGTAAGATTGTAGGTGTTTTTGTTGATAACAATTGTAGACTTCTTCGTGATGAAGGGAAGTGAGTAACCTTCCAAAAATTTGGGATTCCCTTATTCCAGGATATGTGCAGTAATTTGAGCCATACTACACAAATTTTTTCATTGAGATGATGCCATAGCCTCAGTGGGCTGCGTGAACCACACCTCCGGATTTTTGTTTCCTTTGGTTTTTATTCTTCAAACAACTGGACTAGAGCTGAATATTTTCATTGTTTTTAGGCCTTGATAACTAGCCCATTTTCCCAAGGAGCGACTGTTCCTCGATTTGAAAGTGACAAAATATTGCAAGTTAAATATATATAACACAAGTTTATTTTGTATTGGACATAATAAACTGTGCCTTGCTGATCAAAATAAATCACAATTTTTTATAAATTTTACATTAAAATGTTACAAAATATTAAAATTTTAAAATATATATCATTTATAAAATAATAAATCAATAATCTTGTATATAAAAAAACTCTTTTATCTTATACTGATATTTTCTGATATTTGTAAAGATACGTAAGTTTATATTATATTTCATACCCTCCTATGTATGGATATATCTAGGATATCAAAGATATTTTAATCCATGCATACAACATAAAGCAAGTGTTGAGTGCAGACCTATTACTGACCTACTCTTTGTTAGGGTTATATACTAAAAGTTATACTTTTATGTATTGGACCTTGGTATTTATTTACTAATGAATTATGGTATTTCCATTTAGTGAGAATCTGTATAAGCTAATGTTTGTATTATATTATATATTTAATATTATGCAGGTGTGTCTTTTATTCTACATAGTAGATGATCTGGTGTGTAGAGTTCGGCTTACACACAGAAGATCAGATCATCAGTTCTTATAGAATATAAATTTTTTTTTTTTTTTTTTAATAGTCTGAGATGGAGTTGGACACACATTCGGTAAGATTGTAGTACAAGACTTCACTAAGTCTGTCTTGACTATAAGGAATGGTTTAGTTCCAACTTCTTGTGCTAGTTACACTTGTGTGTATTGAACAAGACTGTCTTGGGGTAATTGTTTTATACTGACATATAAAACAATTTATACATCATGGTTATTATGAATACTTATGTTCTTAATCCCAAAATATATAATACGCACATACATTTAGTGTTAGTTATTTTGATTCATAAAGAGTGAGATCTTTTAAAGGTCAATAAACTCTGTGAGTTGGGTAACGACATTAAATGTATAGTGAATATTAATTATTAACGAAATCCACGTCTCGATATAGGGATTGATGATACTCCATTGAGGAAGCTTATAAGATTTGAATATGTTAAACCCTGTAGGTGGATTTTATATCCGACATATCAAATAAGTTAAGTGGAAGGTCTCAAGGAGATTTACAGACGTCAATTAAATAAAATTGTCAACATTTAATTTAATGGACGGATATCTGTAATCTTTAACGTGGGGAAATAAATAAGTATTTAATAACATGGAATTCGAAATATAATTTCAGATAAGATAAGGAGTGCAATTATAATTTTTTAGTGGACTGAATTATAATTAATGAAGTAGGTAATTAATTCAAGTTGAGTTAGGTTTTCCTATTTATTTTAGAAGCCCAATCTTATTTCTCCTTAGATCCCTACTGTAGCCTATTAATATGCCACGTTTTTCAGCTGCTAGGGTTAGACGTTCAAAATATCAGAAACCTTGATAGTAGCCTGATAGCAGCTGTCAAACCCTAGAGCAGCTGTTAAACAGAAGTTCACGTACAAAATCACTCTTTGTTCGTGTTCTGGTATACAGAGGAATATAGTAGAAGGCTTGAAGATTTCAATCGAGCATATTCGGATTTGATAGTGCAGTTTTCCAGTACGTGTTGAAACGAGATCAAACTAGAGAGATCTCAAAGATATGACCCTATTTCCGCCTTGTATGGGTTGAGAGATCGTTTGATCATATAGATCATCCGTTAAATATTTTTTTTTTGGTATAGTCTATATGCATATCATTGGTTCCTAGGATTTTCGTTCCCATCACTATTATATCATTGGTTCCTAGGATTTTCGTTCCCATCACTCTTAACTAATAACGCATTAAAAATTCAAGTTTTGGTCTTGTAATAAATTGTAGTGACTGAATTTAAATTTTATTGTATATTTGTATGTCAAAAAAAAAAAAACAAAAAAAAAGTGTGGTTGCAATTTGGGCTGGGCTTGTCAAAATTTTGGGCTAAGCGGGTGTATAAAGTGGAATAAAAAACGAGTGCCGTTATCGTACCTCATTTCTAATTAAACCCCAATAGTCTAAAACTAAACCCCACAAACTTCCAAATACAACCTCCTTCCATTTTAATCCGATGGAATGTTATCTACACCCATAAACCGTTAACTCCCAAATGAGGCGCACCGGCAAGAAGCTCACCGGCGGTTCAATATCCAGCAAGTACGGCTCTCTCTCTCTACTCCTAATCCCCTCTCTCTCTCTCTCTCTCTCTCTCTCTCTCCTCCAGATTTTTCTTTGATTTTTCTGCCATTGAGGAAGACGTTTGAAGGCCCCGATAACATACAGATGAGAGAGAGAGAGGGGGAAATGATATGCCGACGGCGACTATATGAGGATGATCCTGGAGAGCTCCTCTAGGGTTCCGGCGAGAATGGGTTTAGGGGAAGAAAGGGGGTTTGGGGTGAGGGTTTTGTAACGTGGTGATTGGCGAAGTGATTCCCTATGACAACACAAACATAGAGGGGATTTTAGAGGAAGGAAATTATGGATTTTTTTATTTTTATTTTTTGGCTTGCTCTGTTATAAAAAAAATATTTGGGTTAAAAAAAAGAACGCCGGAAAAGAAGAATCACCTGTCGCCGGAGGTTGCTTTCTCCCATTACAAGGCCACTATACTATATGGCATCATAGGCCTACACCTTATATATCCCTGGCTCATGGTTATCATTTTCTGGATATTTTAAACTGACCTTTTACAAAGCACCTGCGCCGGAGAAGAAGATACCACCGCTGAAGAAGCGGCCGGCATTGATTGGACAAAGAAATGCCATGAATCTAATTCGCTTTTTAAAATTAGTATGGCCTTAATAGTAAAATTAAAATTGCTTATTTTGGACATTGAAAAGAATGGGGTATGTAAAGATAAATTGGGGTGGCAATAACCGCACCCTAAAACGCGAGGGGTAAAGCCGTAATTTGGCTAAAGAATATCTAGACTCAAGGATGTGTCGTATATATGTAGAAAAAATCCGACAGGAGAAGGAGAAGAACCTGATCCTCATTCGTCAGTTTTGAGGCCTGAGGCGGTGCAAGTGCTCTCTCTCTCCTTACTTTATCCACAAATATGTATGTGTATGATATGAAATAACCCATGCAGAATTATAGTATACTGTTATAGCAAGGTAAGAGCTTAGACCTCCAATATATATATATATATATATATATATATATATATTCAGCAATGGAGGCCGGAAGGAACCTGTTTTCTTCATCATTTCCACTGAGAACCCATCTTCGAAATTGTTATTCTTGTTCTTCTTCTTCTTCCTCTTCAGGTAATGGTGGTTCTATTTAATATGGGATTCTATGTATTTACTCTATTATGGTGTGTGTACTTTCTGTTTGTCTCTCTTGGAAGTGATGTTTTGTTGTTTAACGATGACTAATTGGTTTTGAAGTTTTTTTTTGGTCAATTCAGTGTTTGATGTTTTGCTTGTTCAGTTATGTTTAGCAATTGATTTGTATAGGTTTTGTCATGAGTTCAATGCTTTTTTTTTTTTTTT
>JAESVK010000576.1:101040-117844 GCA_017140935.1 Hamamelis virginiana | reverse complement strand
CCCCCCCCCCCCCCCCCCCCCCCCCCCCCCCCCCCCCGCCCTTGCAACTTGTGCCTGGGGCCCCCCCCCCCGCCCTTCCGATCTGTAAGCTGTTTCTGTTGTTGTTGGCCAAGCACAAATAGTGAACTTTTGCTGTAAAAAAATCTCTTCTATTTGTTTTAGTACCGTTGCATTTTTTATTGATTGAGCAGGGTTTGTTTCTAGAGCCTTGTGGTCTTTACAAAATACCTGAAGAAACGGGTACTTTGATGCAAACTCCAATACATACTATGAGTAAAAGAAGAACCAAATTTTGGAATCTACAGAGTTTCAGAAGGAAATTCGGATTGGAGAGTGAGTAGGTCTATAATCTTTCATATATGCAGTCCAACCAGGGGAAATTACTGTTTGCACATGCTCTTGTTAGAGATTAATTTAAATTTCGCCCCTTTCATCTTAGGACATTTTGTTGTGGTGAAGGAAGATGAAGTTTGAAAGAGAATGTTGGGCTTTACAAGAAAATATTTAAAATTCTTTTGCTTTAATTGAAACTATGACTTCTTATTTGCCAGAAATGGGAGAGCAGAATTTGTTCTGCTGACACTTAAAAAATTTGTGATACAACACTGAGGTTATTATGGTGCTTATGTTGATTTGAGTGTTCATGGTACTTGAGTTGATGTTGTTGGGTAAGGTTTCGAGTTGACTTGTCTTATAGTGCTAATGTTGATATGAGAAGTTCGAATTATATTCTGAAGTATAGTGAATACATTTGCACTAGTATAGTGAGCTCCTGAGTTCCTGTGTGTATGCAAGACTTCATTTTGTTGGTCTCCTTTTTTCTCTTTTAAAGCAATGTATTTGTTTAACCTTATACAAATTTCAGACTCTTGTAGAAATTTTGATTTAAAAAAAAAAAAAATACTAATTTTATGTTTGTAATTGGCGGATTTTCATTTACTCACATATTTATGGTCAACTTTCAATCGGTTTTCAGAACATCACATGTATGTGTACCTGTTGATTTTTCAGTTTTGATGCTTCATGAGCAAGCAGCTTCAGCAGTTACCTCTGTGCCAACTACTTCTATATCTCGGAATTTTCCTACCTCAGTTCTTTTACAAGAGCAGCGTGATGATTATAGGCCGTTCTTGCACATAATCAAGGAAGAGAGAATCTCCCAGGTTAGACTCTTGGGAAACATGTGGGAAACTCCTACACAAGTGTGTATACAATCATGCATCTATGATTTTTGCTTGGCACTTCTTTCTAAAATTTTCCCAATTTTTATTTGAGTAATTCTTTTTTTACACAAAATTATTTATTTATGTTTAACCTGGGGGTGGAGAATGTTAATTTTGGCACCATATTTCCAATTTTTGGTGTTAAATACCACTATTGGTTTCTATTATACAAATTTTATGATGCTTGGAGTATGCTTTCCTCTTGTGCAATTTAGAAGTTCAACTTGTGTAAATCATTGACTCAAATAGTCCTATGCATTCTTTCTCTCCACTCCCCCACCTCTCTTTTTTTTGGTGAATCCTAAGTTCTAACTAGTGTCTTAATGAATAACTCCTGTTTATTCTATTAAAGGAAACATTGGATAGGAGGCAGATAGAGTCTGGGGCTTCAGTCCACGAAGAGAAGAACTCTGGTGACTCTGATCAATACCTGAAGGACTTTGAACGCCAGTTGCTTCACTGGCCTGGTTTATGGTATTTGTAAGATGAATAATTCTCATGCTACATGCATTGGTTTACTATATTTCTAATAAATTTGGTTCATGATTTCTTGCACAACATTTCTGTTTTATTGCTGTTTTGTTCCTATAAAATTGTATACTCATTGACTTTTTTGTGTGTAATCTCATGGTTGCAGATTGCCATCCTTACAAACTGGGCAAGATCCATCCTTAGCTTTGACAATGCAGTCTGTTACAACCAATGCAGAGAAGCTTATGGATAACAAACTGCATGATGTAGTCGCTCTTGCTAAGAAAGCATTGTCAGCATCAAAAGAAGCTGCCTTATTAGCTGAAGACTCCAAATTATTTGGAGCTGATGTTGATGAATCTCTTTCTTCTGGGTCAGTTTCTTTAGACTGCTTAATTTCTTTGTTGCTTGGTTCTCATTTTCTAGGTTAATTTCTTTGGGTCTAATGTCTAAAATTCTTTCTTAGTTTGGGGTCCACAAGTTCAGCTAATTTCTCTCTTAAGGAGGAGAAAACAGTAAGGTCTACACGGCTTATGGAGAGGCGATCTAAGAAAAGGGGAGTGCCAAAGCTGAAAGCTGTGGTTCACGAGACTTACAGTTCTAGAAGGGCCGACTTAAGAAAAAAGTTAAGTGGAGGGTTTGATCCAAATGATCCCCTTCGATTGTTCTTGTGGGGTCCGGAAACAAAACAACTCTTGACTATTAAAGAAGAATCTGAGTTGATTGTTCAGATACAGGTCTATTTCTGATTCCTGTCTATTTATCTATATGTGTGGGATATTTGGTTTATGTACTGATTCCTGCTTGTTATTGCTTTAAATAACAGGATTTAACCAAATTAGAAGAAGTGAAGAATAGGCTTCGATCCCAGTTTAACCGTGAACCAACATTGGTTGAATGGGCTGAAGCTGTTGGCCTAAGTTGTCGGGTCTTGCAGACACGACTTCACTTTGGTAACAGGAGCCGAGAAAAGTTGATTTATGCCAATTTCCGTATGGTGGTTCACATTGCTAAACAATATCAGGGGCGTGGTCTCAACCTTCAGGATTTATTGCAGGTTGGTCCAAACATATGTAACTTTGAGACATTACTCAAACAACACCGCCCCCCGCTCTCTCTCTCCTTTTTTCCTTTTCTTCCTGCCTGAAATTAGTATCTTGAGAACAGGAACACATGTTGGGGTACTGCTTAGGTTGTGTTTGCTATAGCCTCCACTCTAGGAAGTGGTTCATGTGGAATTACTTTCTTTGGAGGATGTTACATTTTTGGTAAATTTTTTTAACCCATTTTGGGCATGTTTTCTACTTTTATCTATGCTCTTCTTCTTCTTTTTTTTTTTTGGAGGGTGGGTGGGTGGGAGGGGGTGTAGTTGGTTTAAAATTGGGTTATTATGCTTAATGGATTTCTTCCACCTCACCCTTGGTTTGCTGGGCTTTGGAGCTCAAAAGCCTAACTGAAACATTCAAAAAGCTGCATCAAAAACCTGTCTTAAATCATTTATTCAAGTCTATGCATGGGGATCTCCTACATGCTGGATCCAATTCCCTTGAGCATGTGCAGTTGTGCAGTTGTAGGGTATCATTGTTTCTTTCTCTCGCACCCAATACCTGTGACTCCCATCAGTTATCAATCCAGCATATATACATCTATGCTTTGTTTGATTGTTAATATAACATAAGAAAGACAGGAAGACTCTAATCTTTAAAGTTTATTAGGATTTGAGTGACGGTTGTAAGATTCCACATTTCCTTTCCTTTTCCTATGACTTCTCGGCATATCTTAGCATTGTATTACAGGAATGTGGCTGGATGAGTCTTCAGAGTTTGATTATGACCAATTGGCTGTTCATTTTAGGAGGGAAGTATGGGTCTTATGAAGAGCGTTTCAAAGTTCAAGCCCCAAGCTGGCTGCCGATTTGCTACTTACGCGTATTGGTGGATAAGGCAAGCTGTCCGGAGGGCCATATTTCAACATTCCAGGACAATTCGTTTGCCGGTAATGACTCTTATTTATCCTCTAATCTCTATTTCGATTGCTTCGCTGATCTCTATAGTCAACAAGATTTTTTTTTTTTGCTTTTCTTTGCCTTGTTTTATTTATTATTATTATTATTATTGTGAAAATTTGAAAAACAGTGATGTTTAGTTTGAGTTTACTTCATTTTGAAATTTTGGCAAATTCCAGCCTGTTGGATGTGAGACAGGCCTATCCCAGTCTAAGTTTTGGCTTTTGATTTGGTCCAATTCCAAGGCTTAGTTTGTCTTCTATTTCATCAGTTAGTGGACATTAACTGAAGGAACATTCTTATAGATTTTCCCTAGATGATTTCTTAGAGGCGTTTGAGTTTCCATTCCATTTGTCTTACATGTAAAGTAATATGGCTATATGCCTATTATAAAAAGTAATGCGAAAGTCAATTTAAGGTGATCAATGAATTAAGAAATTTCCACTTCTCGTAAAGAAAGTTTTCTCTGGAACTTGAAGACTGAGACTCCCTTCTCAAAGCTTGATGGTGAGACCTTAAATGTCCTACATTTAGATAGCGAGACTCCATCCAATGGAAAGAAAAATGTAGTAAGACTATATGGCTTTTATCTCCTTCCCTCTCCCATCCCAACTCCCTCTCTTCTTTCTTCTCTTTCTTCTTTCCCTTCATACATATTTGGAGAGGATGTCCCTTGTAGCTCTCCTTTTTCTGTCAAAGGTCCTAATCGCGTTGTCCCTTGCCTACCTCACTTTCCTGTCTCTCATTTTCATCCCCTTGATTTAGGGAATGCTTTTTTGGCTCTCATCTTGCTCCCATCATATTCTTCTCCATTCTAGGATACCCTAGTATTCCTTTAGGGGTTAGCCCGAAGACTGAAATATGCAGACTGTCTGCAGTCTGCACTAGTTTTCCCTTCCGGGAAGTCCTAATACAACACAACTTCAGAGTTCAGAGTTAAGATAGTTGAAGCACCATTATCATGCCTCACTATTCAGATGTTGGGTCTTCACTATCCAGATGTTGGGCCTTATTGGAGTCCCATTATCACACTTGGAGAAAGTGAGCTTTTTTTGTTTTTTTTGTTTTTTGTTTTATGAGGAAGTGGTTTCTTTACTTACAAGGAGTGGGTGTCTTTACTCATTGTTGTAAAATGAGGGTTATGTTGCCTTTTATAATAGGTATTAAAATGATGCTAAAGTATTGGAAATAGTAAAAGGAATATTCCCTTAGTTGGCCTTGACTAACTATTGGCATTTAAGATATACTAGGCCTTGGACGGGCCTTAAAAGAAAAGGAATAAAATGGGACTTCAGTCCTACATCATAACTCTACAAAATTTCCAACATTTCAATCGAAGTTTGGAGTGATTTTGACATTTTGGACTTTGTCAGTTTTGACCAATAACAGAATTGATATTGCAATTGAATTTCAAATCCTTGATTCCCAAGCTTACTAATGACTTATCCTAGACATGTTGAAGTAACTAGGATGTTACTCTTCTAAAATGCTTATATTGGGTATTCATATTCTTTTTGAGCTATTGAATATTTAGATTTTCTGTATGTATTTAAAGCAAATAGAGTTGATTAACAGTTCCAAAGAAACATGATATAATTTGCAGGATAATGTATATAGCCTCCTGGGCAAAATAGCAGAAGCAAAAAGATCATACATTCAAGAAGGGAATCATCGTCCAACAAAAGAGGAATTGGCAGAACGTATTGGAATCACAGTTGCAAAGTTGGAAGGATTGCTATATTCCACAAGAGCACCTCTTTCAATGCAACAACCTATATGGACAGACCAAGATACCACTTTTCAGGTAATGCATGCTTTCATGTTTTAGCAATTTTCAGCGGGTGAAGTTTAACTTATTTAGACATCCACCAGCATATGGCACATTTCAAGTTCATAAGAAATTGCTATTAGAAATCTTGCTTTCTTGATATGAGCTGTCCTATATCCAATGGCATTGGTGTACAACTGGTTCATGTTCAAGCAAGGTGGGAACTGCCATCTAATTCCCTGACCATAGTAGTAATTTGTGATCAAAATATTCCTGGAACAATTTAGAACTCGAATAGTTTTTGGAAATTAAAGAAGCTGGGAAGCTAATGATCATGACAAAGTGCAAGAATATTAGGAATAATTAGGAAGCAATTCAAGAGTTACAAGGTAAAAGCAGTGCTTGGATTTTTCTGAATTCTTTTATTTAATCATAGTTAGGAGTAGCGATTAGATGGATTCAAGCCCATGTTTGGTCCAGAGGAGTGTACTTTTAAGTGAAAGATTGTAAGGATGCTAATAATATGGTAAGTGGGGTTAATTTTTAAGGGGTATTATAATTGTATGGAAGTGCAAACTTGCTTGGATAAAGGAAAAGAACAGTAGGGACTTGGATTATATTAAGTACTGCATTAAAGGTAAGAATAAAAAGGTTTTAGTGAAGGAGGATAAATTAATAACTCTGCTCAAGTTGGAATTTACAGTTTTTTGTTTTTCCTTTATTTATTTATTTATTTATTTTTTGGGTTATGTTTTCTGTTTTTTCCAAACTAAGATATATTAAGTGAAAGAAGCTCTTAACAGGGTGAAAGAAGGAAAGGTTGTAAATCCCAATGGTATTTCAATTATGGCTTGGAAGTGTTTGGGTGATGACGGTGTAGTTTGGTTAATTAATTCAACAAGATATTAAAGACTGAGAAATGCCCGAGGGATCTTTACCTATATAAAAAATTAAGATTGGTATTAATAGCTGCCCTTGCTATCCTGGTGGCTGATTGATGAATTATACCGTGAATTTTTGTAGAGTGACTGAGCCAGTCCATTTTTGACATGTTCTCATGTTTATTGCACTTGAACCCATCTTTAATCCACTGTGATCCAGGGTTACATTTTGGGATGCTGGACATAATTCATTTGCCGTCAAATGAAATGCCATAGAACTGGGTTTTTCTCTATTCATGGAAATATTGCCTGTAAAGCAGGACTATTAAAGAAAAAAATTCATACTTTTTTGCCACTATGAGCCTGATCTGCCAATCTGGAGATTGCTGCACCAACAATGGCAAATAATATCAATCCTCCTGTTACACTAGTAGAATCGAGTTCAATGCATTGGTAATATATTTTGTGGGACTGATAGCCAGGATTTTCTTGCTACTTTTGTTTGATCAGTTAGCGTGAATAGATAATATTACAATTTTACGTATAATATTTGGAGAATTTTTGCTGTTGCTGGTGCCGTTGCTGCTTTCCATTTTGGTAACCTGCATCTTTTATCAATGTACTTGCAGGAGATCACTGCAGACACTCAGATTGAAATTCCAGATGTGAGTGTGGCAAAGCAACTGATGAGGAAGCACGTCCGCAATCTTCTTAATGTTCTCACTCCTAAAGAGAGGCGGATAATTCGGCTGAGATTTGGCATTGAAGGTGGCAAACAGGTATCGCTGTCTGAAATTGGGAATTCATATGGGTTGTCTAAGGAGAGGGTGCGGCAACTGGAGAGCCGAGCATTGTACAAGCTCAAGCAGTACCACGACAGCCAAGGTCTTGGGGCATATGCAGATATGCTTTTTTAGTCTGGAGATTATTATGGCTATGCTTTTCATGTCATGGCCTCTGAGCTTCAATTTGTGTTCTTTTTAAGTCCATGTACATAAATTTTGCTACTTTATGCATAGATTTTGCTACTTTATAATTAACATTTACATTTCATCAATCTATCCATGTTTGTCTTGGTTCTGACCTGAACCTTGAGCTTGCTTGATTTGATAGGATCCATTTGGCCGAATTGCTCGAGGAAAAGGGTTTCAAATACACGTAAGGCTAGAAACAAGGTAAGGAGAATGAAAGATATATAGAAAGAAGAGAGTGCTTAAAAGTAAAACATTAGGGTGGAGAGTTTACTTTCATGGTTCCATTATCTGTTTAAAGTTATGGTAGATGTTTTGTTTTCCAATGAAGAACTGGACAATACTTGTCTCCTCATATACGTGCACATGTGGTCATGAGAATACAGATACATGGACATGTGTTCATAATAATATAAGTATGAGAATGCATTGCATTAGGATCAATTTTTTTATTTTTTTATTTTGCATAAAAATAAAGATCAACTTCCTCCTCACCGATGAAGAGGTAAGTAGTTTTTCATTTATATTGGACCATCCAGCCACTGGGGGGGAACTATACCAAAATTGAACTTCAACAAAAAAAAAAAAAAATAAAAAAAAATAAAATTGATCCTAGTGCATTCTCATACTTATATTATTATGAACACATGTCCATGTATCCATATCCTCATGACCACATGTGCACGTATATGAGCACATATCATGTTAACATGGATGAACTTGCCTCAAGAATCCAGTGGGTTGTTTTGTTAAAGTTCAATTTTGGTATAGTACGTTCCTCCCTAGCAACTGGTTGGTCCAATATAAAAGGGAAACTACTTACCTCCTCATCTGTGAGGAGGAAGCTCGTCTTTACTTTTATTCACGATATGTCCTTTTTCCAAATAATAATAATAAAAAGAATTGATCCTATACATATATATGCATTCTCATATTTATATTATTATGAACACATGTTTATGTATACGTGTACATATCCGCATGACCACATGTCCATGTATATGAACACATATTATGTTAACAAGTTTATGCATTCGGGTCAATATAATCATATTTTTAAAAATTAATTATAATATATGGTAGAATACGAATGAAGATAAGATGGATCAAATTCCTGGCTTGGACAAGTCAAGATTATCCAGGTTTTTTTTTTTTTTTTTTTTTTTTTTCTAAATGACTTTGATTTTTCTAAGTCAATTTGTTTTTACCTTAAAAAATTCTTTGAAGTTTGAATTTCCATCCTTTAATAAAGGAAATAGCAGCACATGCATTGTAATATTCATATATTCTTAAAATTGAAGGATAGGTTTACACGTACTTATCTTTTAGAGGACAGAATTTTATAAATGGAGGAAAAACATACAATTAAGTGGCGACCTCTATTATGATTTATGATGACATGGTGGGGTTTATTGTTGACAAATTAGACCATCCCCGTATGAAGACATGAGCTGTCCTCAAGCAAATAGCAAATGCCTCTCTATTTAATTTTTCTTTTCTGTATCTTGACTAATCCGTTTACAAGAAAATTGGAAGAAAAATCATCTTACCCTGTTAAGCCAATGCAATTTTTTTTTAAACAAAAAAACAAAAAAAAAAAAAAAAAAAAAAAAAAGGATTGAAGATCAATGATATACTTCAGAAACGAATTTATTTGGAATAAATTTTAGTTTTTTATTTTTATTTCTGTGATCTAATAAGAAGTTAAAAATGTATGAAAAACTTGTTGAGCATATTTTAAAGTATAAGGTCTTATTTGGAGTAAGTTTTCCAAAAATCACTTTTGGAACTCAAAATATTACTTGATCAAAGAGATGAAACATTGATTTTAGATGATAGGTAGTATGGTTGGCAAAAGATAGGGACTTTAGGACCCTTGACTTTTGTTACAATCACTTCTAGCATGGAAATTTTGATACACCTAATAGTTTTGGTTGGCAAAAGATAGGCTTAACTATTAGGCCTAAACCTAATAGTTTTTGTTCAATTTGCCTTTGAGTTTGATGAATTATATGTCTCATTTTGTTTTTGATTTTGCCTTTTCATGGCAAAATTAAGTTAAGCAGCCTAACGTTTGCCAACCAACCATCTTATTAGTTATTACCCATGAAATGTATCAACCCATCTCTTTAATGAGGTGGAATTTTGAGTTGTAAAAGTGATTTAAGGTAAATTTACCCCAAACAAGACCTTAGACATGTACACTTTAATCTTCTCTTCATTTTTAAGTAATGTTTTTGTTTTTCAGACATTGGCTTAAGACTTTTCTTCCACTTAATTTTATGGTAAACGGACGAGTCAATATATTGGTGAAATTAAAGGAAATTGAATAGACAGGCATTTGTCATTTGGCATTTGGTATTTGGTGAAATTATAAAATTTTGTCCTCTAAAAGGTAATTTAGTTTAAACCCCACCATGTCCTTGAATTCAAAGAATATAAGAATACAATGCTGCTATTTCGTTTACTAGTCAAGGCCGGGGCAGTCTTATCATTTCAATAGTTGCATATAACATGGCTTCAAATTTAACTCTATATTAAATAAATTAATTAATAAATTGATGTAGCTATTTTGGTCTTTTAGTTGTAAAATTGAAGTTTTTAAAAATTGCATATTAACATTTTCTCAAACAAGATAAAGTTATTTTTCCTCAATTTCTCACCTACCTATCCAAATAGAATGGGAAGAAAGTTTTTTTTTTTTTTAATGAGAATATTTTTCTCTTGTTTTCAAATATCTCAATCCAAACATAGTGTTAGTTTCAGCAGTAAAAAGTAGGGAAATGGCATGTGATCATAAAATTCCCCCCCAACTCTCATAGCCAACCAAAATTTTTATAAATAAGTTTTTTCCACTTGCATTTTCATTGCAATGAATTTAATTAACCAATTAAAAGGAAAATATTTGAGCAAAAATGTGGGCCAACGGCTCTTTTAGAAAAGTGCATATAGATTTTCTGTTGATTCATCTAGTGTGGTAAGACCTACACTAAGAAATAAAAATTAATAGAAAAACCTTATATCTGAACTGATTTTAAAAATAATAAAAATATAGAAATTCTAATAGACGTTCATATGTTCAGTTGCAGAACCACAAATCAAAACCATATAGGAGCTCAGTGCATTGTGTAGGGGTACAAAATATAAATGGATGTTAATTGAGGGAGCTAGTAAAATTATAATATTTCCAAATTTTGATTCATAAATGCAAGATTTTGGACACACAATCACCATCTCCCATCGTAAGAGGAGGTGTTATTAGTTACTATCATTACACGCGCTTAATTACTAGAAGAACAGCAAAATCAGAAAGGGCAGATTTTTATTCATTCACTAAGCAGACCAATTAACGACTAGTCTTGGATCAGGCATTCCTCTTCTTCCTTTGATTTAATAAATCTTCTATCAGATGGCCCATATTCACATCAGATGACCCACCTTTGCTCACAGCCAACCTCGCCATTTCACTGAGTTCACTCGCTCGCTTCCTCATCCCTTCTACTGCTTCACCCTCACCCATCAACTCAGTCACTGCTTCCTCAACTCGCTCTCTCTTCACCAAATTAATACCCGTCGTGTCTTCTCTTCACCAAAATTGTTAAAGTTCAATTTTGGTATAGTACGTTCCTCCCTAGCAACTGGTTGGTCCAATATAAAAGGGAAACTACTTACCTCCTCATCTGTGAGGAGGAAGCTCGTCTTTACTTTTTATTCACCATATGTCCTATTTCCAAATAATAATAATAAAAAGAATTGATCCTATACATATATATGCATTCTCATATTTATGTTATTATGAACACATGTTTATGTATACGTGTCCATATCCGCATGACCACATGTCCATGTATATGAACACATATTATGTTAACAAGTTTATGCATTCGGGTCAATATAATCATATTTTTAAAAATTAATTATAATATATGGTAGAATACGAATGAAGATAAGAAGGATCAAATTCCTGGCTTGGACAAGTCAAGATTATCCAGGTTTTTTTTTTTTCTAAATGGCTTTGATTTTTCTAAGTCAATTTGTTTTTACCTTAAAAAATTCTTTGAAGTTTGAATTTACATCCTTTAATAAACGAAATAGCAGCACATGCATTGTAATATTCATATATTCTTAAAATTGAAGGATAGGTTTACACTTATCTTTTAGAGGACAGAATTTTATAAATGGAGGAAAAACATAAAATTAAGTGGCGACCTCTATTATGATGACATGGTGGGGTTTATTGTTGACAAATTAGACCATCCCCGTATGAGACATGAGCTGTCCTCAAGCAAATGGCAAATGCCTCTCTATTTAATTTTTCTTTTCTGTATCTTGACTAATCCGTTTACAAGAAAATTGGAAGAAAAATCATCTACCCTGTTAAGCCAATGCAATTTTTGAAAAAAAAAAAAAGAAAAAAAAAAGATTGAAGATCAATGATATACTTTAGAAACGAATTTGTTTGGAATAAATTTTAGTTTTTTATTTTTATTTCTGTGATCCAATAAGAAGTTAAAAATGTATGAAAAACTTGTTGAGTATATTTTAAAGTATAAGGTCTTCCACTTTTATGGTAAACGGACGAGTCAATATATTTGTTTACTGTAAAAAATGCCATGTGGGCATTATAGAAATTGCCACATAGGCATACAGAAAGGAATAATGTGATGCCATGTAAGCTTTTAGAATATGGAGAGACTTATCCACGTGGCAGCTTGATGAGAAGCACAAAACGGTTAAGTGGGCTGAAGTAGTGCTGAGCAGTTTTTTGGAAATGGGCATAATGGGATCATAGGCCATCAAATAAGGAAGATGGAAGAGATGGGCTACGGCAGTTAATAGCCCAAACTGCTATAAATATAATGCAGCAGCAGCAAGAGAAACACACAACGTCAATCCAAATGCCCATGACAAACTTCTTTTCATTAGTTTAAGTAATTCTCCAGTAGCAGCGTTCGTCTTTATAGCAGTTCATCATTTACAGCAGCAGCAGTTCGTTATTTTCCAGTAGCAGTTCATTAGTTGTTCGGTTAGTTTGTAATTGCATCTTTTAATTTCTAAATTCATAGTCTAATCTTTATTTCAATTAGCAATGGAGTTTATTTCCCATCTAGTTCATTCATGTAATGTAAATATTTCTTTTGTCATTTCAATTCCATTTAGTTTAACTTCAGTAAATGAATTTCTTTATTTCTAATCTATTTTCTTTCATTAAGTCATTATTTCTCAGTCTTTTAGATTCATTAACACTAGAACCCAAGAGGATTAACCTCTGATTCTTGTCAATCGCCTGATTCCCATTTTAATTCCAAAGTGACCGACTAGGCATCTAAGACCTTCTCTTAGATTCTCGGCCTAGAAGGTGCTAGAGGTCGTGTTCACACGGTCTTTGGGCTTTTGAGCCCTGGCACGCCCGCGCATCAAGACCTTACACCAGAGATCTCGAGACCGTAGCATTTTCACCGGGAACACCTTTTTGGCACGCCCGGTGGGACCATTTGTGTTGAATGACTAAGAGACCTATCACGAGATCAATGACTAATCCAAATGAAAGTCGTGGGACATCTTCAGATGGCTCCCAAGACGAGGAAAATCCTATTGTAGAAGTGAGTCAAAATGAAATTTATAAGGCCATTTTGGACATACCTAATCGTATGACCGAAATTATGTCGCATCATTTTGGGAAACTGGATGAACGTTTTTCTAAACAAAATGAGATTTTTGAGGCTTTGGTAAGTTTTATGAAGAAAACAGTGGGAGATAATACTCGACCATGTGGTTCAAATGATCAAGAGGCTTCTAAAATTCATGTTTCAGTAGAAAAAGCCTTAGAATCAGGAATGAATGTAACAGAGAAAGGTGAGTCCAGCAACCAAGGTCATAAACTCGCTTCATCTACTCCTATCCCACCAACGAACAATCCTATTGAGGATGAAAGGCCATATGTTCCACCTCCTTTGAGAAATGGCCAACTTGATCGTTCAAACTTTGAAGGATCACACACTGCAATCAGAAGGCCTAATCTCGGGCCTGATTGCGGGTCAAAAAGTATTGGTAAGCAACCTTTGTTTATTAATACGCCCGGGGGGCAAAACACCAGAGGGAATCAAGGTCTAAATACTTTGGCTGATGATGACTTTAGACCTAGACCTGCTAACATGAATGACTTTACGAATCAAATACCCGGGGGGGAAAATGGGCGTACGTTTAATAGCATTGCTGGTGGAAGGCCTTACGAGATTTTTCAAAATCCGACATTTACCTCTGAAAGACTTTTTGAAAATATTAACAGAGGTAATACACCTGACCGTAATGACATTGTCAACATAGTCCAAGAATGCCTTGCTGCAGGCAATCATAGAAGAATTGTAAGGCCTTTATACAGAAAGCCATATCCCGAATGGATAGACCAATGCAATGACTTTCCTAGAGGCTATAAGGTACCTGAATTCACTTTGTTTTCAGGGGAAGGTGGTCAGTCCACTATTGAGCACATTGGCCGCTTTACCATACAGTGTGGTGAGGTCTCGGCCAATGACAACTTAAAATTGAGACTTTTTGGCAATTCCTTGACTGGAACAACTTTTACTTGGTATATAAGTCTTCCTCCAAATTCAATTCTAAATTGGAGGCAAATGGAAGAGCGTTTTCATATGTAATTCTATAGGTCTGAACCTGAAATAACAATGGCCGATTTGTCTAAGTTTAGACAGTTATCAGGTGAGAGTGCAGAACAATACATATCAAGGTTTAAAAAAGCCAGAAATAGATGCACTGTCTACTTACCCGAGCAAGAGTTTGTCAAACTTGCTCAAAATGGCCTTGAACTAGAATTACGGAAGAAATTCGAAGGTATGGACTTCGAAGACCTTTTTGAATTATCTGCTAGAGCGTCTAGATATGAGAGGCTTTTGAGGGAAAAAGATCAGAGAAAAGCCTCTTCGTTTGGGACATATTACCATGACCCGAATTTCGAAGTAGATTTGGCTGAGGTTATTGCTAGGAAACCTTTTGTTTGTCAGGCCTTAAAGAAAAAAGATATGGAGGCCCCTCATGACCCAAAAGTTAGGAAAAATCTTATGGATGTTAAAAGAAAATTTTCATTTGATTTATCGAAAGCATCCGAGATATTTGATTACTTATTGACCGGAAAATTTATCAGGCTTTTAGATGGCCATAAACTTCCTGGTCGTGAAACTGGGGATTTCTGTAAATGGCATGCAACAAGGTCTCATGATACTAACAATTGTGTTGTTTTCCGACATGTAATACAGGATTGCATTGACAAAGGCCTTTTAAGATTCCCAGAGAAGGAAAAAGAAGCCATGGTAGTAGACACTGATCCGTTCCCAATAGCTGAGATTGCCGTAGCTTCAACTGATTTAAGATCTTTGTCAAGAAATCAAGTACAAAATCATTGTCAAAGAAATCTCCCACATTTCCAGCAACGTTGGTTCAGGAACGAGAGACCTTGGAACTTTCAACCTCCAAGGGTTCCCTTCATTCCAAAGCCTACCAGACCTCAGATTTGTTGCAACTGCCATAATTCTTTGAATCTGGAAACTCGTCCAAGGCCTTTCATGAGGCCTTATCATTTTCAGAGATCTCAAGGACACCACGGTTTTCCTCGTGTCCAGAAAAGATGGGTACCAAAAGTTCCAGTACAGAGGCCTCAGGGAGTTGTTACTAACCAAAGATCAAGAATGATCAGACCTCCTTTAACTAGGGAAGGAGTATGGACCAGGTTGGAACACCCTAAGTTCCCATGTCCTTTTACCAGGACTCAAAAGAGGAGGTTTCAAAGCAGAAGGGCAGAGTACAGAAGATCTTTTCAAACATCTTCAAATTCCGGCACAAGTGAGGTACGTAAAAATCTAACTGTGACTGTTAATGGAGACCACAGGAAAGTTCGAGAGATCTCAAAAGGCGACAATATGGAGTTTGAAAACCGTTACAAAAGGAATCCTTTCAACACTTGGAGAGATAGAAGATAGATCTTTTGGTTCAATAACTAATAAAGATCAAGGTCTTTCCTCACAATCGGGCGAGACAATCAGACAACCAGAGACTCAAGAAGACCTTATGGTGGAAAATGATGAAGACGACACAAGTTTAAAGCTAGACAGTGATGAAGACAACTTCTCGCTACAATTTGGAAGTCTTCCACCAGTAATGGGTTGCAATATGGCATTTACTTTGCCATTAATCTTTCAAGCAAGAGAAGATGAGGAACCCATCGAAATTGAGAAAGAAGAACATAGGCCAAAGGGTACATCGGTGGTCATTGAAGAAGTGGAGATGGTCAACGAAGATGGTGAAATAGAAAGGTCAGAGAATATAGTGTTCGAAAAACCATCAGAGAAGATGACTCAACACCTAAGGCCTCTTTTCATTAATGTTCATATGGATGGAAGACCTATGCAGAGGGTTTTGGTGGATAACGGAGCAGCTGTTAACATTCTTCCAAGTGAAAGTTTGAAGAAGCTTGGTAAGACAGAATCAGACCTTATACCCACAGATGTGACAGTTGCGAATTTTTCGGGTGGAATTACAAAGACCAAGGGAGTTCTCCCAGTGGTCTTAGCGGTTGGAAACAGGGAATGTTTATCTGCCTTTTTTGTGGTAGATTCGACCGCATCGTATAATGCACTTCTTGGCAGGGATTGGATTCATTCCAATTGGTGCGTTCCCTCATCTCTGCATCAGTTCTTGATCTTATGGAACGACAGCAGGGCAGATCAGAGACCTTTTATTGCAGGTTCCAATGCAGCAGAAGCTCATCTATATGGGGGAGACGTGGGTCCAATCAAATTCATAGGTACTGACAAAGAAGGGAAACCCAAAGAAATGACCACAGCAATTGACATTTTCTCAAAAAGGGTAGTGGAAAGAGTGATACAGGAGACAACAAGGCCTGGGGCGATTTTACTTGACCAGCCGTTGTCAAGCTGCAGTATAGAAGAGATCCCATGAATTGCAGACCATTTGAAGATCAACGAAAAGGTCTAATTCGAGATCTTTTCAATAAAATGTTGGTATATAACAAAGAGGAAAGCCTTTGTGAAATATCAGAGGCTGAATGTATACTAGAAGAAGATGCTGAAGTCATGGAAGAAGACAGCTTCGGTTTGAAAAATCTTGAAGTAGAACCGGCACAACAACAAGACCTTAGAGCAGAGGTCCAAGATCCACTAGAAGAAGTTAATTTGGGGGATGACCAGAATAGAAGGCCAACTTTCGTAAGCGGCCTTTTGGAGAAAGTCACTAAGGAAGAGATCATCAAACTTCTTAGAGAATTCCAAGATTGTTTCGCTTGGGATTATCACGAAATGCCAGGCCTAGACAGAAAATTGGTGGAGCATCGTTTACCAACAAAGCCTGGATTCAAGCCTTTCAAACAACCTCCAAGGAGGATGACTTTGGAAGTGACCATGAAGATCAAGGAAGAAATAGAGAGGCTTTTGAAAGCTGGTTTCATCAAACCAATA
>JAESVK010000576.1:29528-71040 GCA_017140935.1 Hamamelis virginiana | reverse complement strand
TTAACACTAGAACCCAAGAGGATTAACCTCTGATTTTCGTCAATCGCCTGATTCCCATTTTAATTTTAAAGTGACCAACTAGGCATCTAAGATTCTTCTTGGATTCTCGGCCTAGAAGGTGCTAGAGGTCGTGTTTACACGGTCTTTGGGCTTTCCGAGCCCTGGCACGCCCGCGCATTAAGACCTTACACCAGAGGTCTCGAGACCGCAGCATTTACACCGGGAACAATAATAATAAAGTATATTGAGAAAAATCGTGAAACTTTATTAGTATACTTATAAATACATTAGCAGTTCAGGAAAAATACTACATGTAAAAATTGTGAGTTTAATACTGTTTTTTATCAAAGAATCGAATGACTCAATGACAAAATGGTAACAGGTGTACATTACAAATGTAAATTATAGAGGTCAATGCATTCAAATTAATCAAACTATAGTGTTGTAATATGTAAATCAATGATTGATTGAGGGGTCAAACTATAATTTTTCTTTTTCTTTTTCTTTTTTACATGCAGTGGGATTTGAACCTGAATCGTTTACTCTACAATAATTACAAATTACCAATAGACCAAGATATAAACATAGATTAGGAATCAAATATTCAATAATCAAATTGTTATCTTTTTTTTTTTTTTTTTTCTTTTTTCATTTTTATTTTCTCTTTCGAAGCTTAGAACCTTTGTAATTAGGTTTGTTTCTGCACCATTAATTATTCACAGTTATCCAGTAAATTTTTTGGGTTAATGTGAAGTAGGTTTAGGTGGAGTTTAGTTTTACCGCAAATAAATTTATTTATTAGCATAACAAATAAAATTTATTTCTTTTGAGCTCTGAATTTTATCTGTTGTGGCTAAGTGATGCCTTCATAAAATCTAGGTACAATAATTTTTTATATGATTTTTTGTTTTTTGTTGTGGGAGAGATAAATTTACACAAAGATAAATTTGAAAAAAATTATACAAATTTAAAATTATGCAGAAATTAATTTAAATAATACAAAGATATATAAATTCGTCTTTGGATTGTTCAAATTTATCTCCATCTATATATAGAGAGAGTTAAATTTATAAAAATATGCAAACTGAACATGTCTCTTTGAATGAATAATTTATATGTTTGATTGTGCAAACTATACAATCAAACATTCTTGAGCAACCAACGAAAACGATTGCTAAAATTCGATCGCAGCAAAGGTCTGACAAAATTAAGGATAAGAATGGATTGACAGTTACCAAAAAACCTATTTTGTTGAGATCTTTTGAAACATGATCCCCACGAATCGCGGCAACGTATCTTCACAAATGGTGGCTAATTTCTTGAAATTTTTTTCCAGCACGCGCATTTCTCTCTTTTTAGTTAGAAGGGCATTTTTGTCTAAAAATAATATATATATATATATATATATATATCATCTCATCTTTCTAATCAAGGTAAATTAAATTTCTCCAAACAAGACCTTATACATGTACACTTTAAAGTATACTTATGAAGTTTTTCATACATTTTTAACTTCTTAAATAAAAATATATAAGTAAAAAACTAAAATTTATTCAAAACAAATTCGTTTCTAAAGTGCTCTTTAATTTATTTATTTTTTCCAAATTTTTTTGGTTTTAAAAAATTGGGGTAACAGAGTAAGATATTTCTACCATCTGCCGGGAGACTCGGAGTCGGGGAAAAGCGGGTCAACTCATGTCTTCATAAATATGGTCTAATTTGTCAACAATAAACCCCACCATGTCATTATCGTAAGAGAAGTCGTCACTTAACTGTTTTTCTAATTTTTCCTCCATTTATAAAATTTTGTCCTCTAGAAGATAATTTAGTGTAAACCTATCCTTGAATATTCCTACGGTGCATGCAAGTGGGAAATTTGGGCTCCCTTTCAATTAAGTCTAAATATTTTCAATTTTTATACTTAAGGTCTCAAAGTTTAACAAATTTTGCAATTGAGTCCAGCAGGTGGGACTGCTGTTAAATCCTGACGGAAATGATGATATGGCACATCATCACCTTGAATCTATTTTTGCCTGATTTTATTCCAAACTTCTCTTTAAGTTTTTTCTTAAAAAATAGGACCATGCTTCAATTTTAACGTACAAATAACATATAAAATGAAAGGTCCAAGCGTGGACCACCATTAATAACCAACCAAGCTCCATTGGAGCCTCTAGTTTTGGCATTTTTAGTTTAGGCCTTGTTTGGATTAGCTTTGCCTAAATTACTATTGGAGAACTGTTTCTTCATTAATGATCTCTTTAAAGTTATGTTCAAACTATTTCTTCATATATCAAAATTTTCATACAAAAAGTGATTGTGACAAAAGTCAATTAAAGCACCCTCATCTTTACGTTTTTACTGCCTTTTCACGAGGGTTTTAAGGCACCCTCATCTTTTCCCTCAATTCAGTGTCGTGTTAGCCTATTTTTGTTGTAGTGCAAGGGTCCTAAAGTCCCTAATTTTTGCCAACCATTCTATCACCAGGAAGTCAATTAAAAATGTATTATATCATCTCTTTGATCAAGTAAAATTTTGAGCTTCAAGAGTGATCTTAAGTAAAGTTACTTCAAACAAGACCTTATATAGTTTCAAGAGTGATTTTAAGTAAAGTTACTTCAAGCAAGACCTTATACATGCACACTTTAAAGTATACTAATGGAATTTTTCATACATTTTTAATTTCTTATTGGATCACATAAAGAAAAATAAAAAAACTAAAATTTATTCAGAATAAATTCGTTTCTAAAATATATTATTGCTCTTTAATCTTTAATCTTCTTTTTTTTTTTTTTTTTTTTCCAAAAATTGGCTTAATAGGGTAAGATTTTTCTTGTAAACGGATTAGTTAGTCGAAATACTGAAAAGCAAATTGAATACACAGCCATTTGCAAACTGGAGATATCTCTTTAAATGAATAATTTATATGTTTTATTGTGCAAATTGGAGATGTGGTTTTTTTTTTCTTCCATAAATTTGTATGTTTTAGGGTTTTTAATCTTACGTATTTTGTCATATTCTAGGGCAACCCACGAAGACGACCGCTAAAAATTGCAGCAAAGCTCTGATGAAAGTGTGAGAATGGATTGACGGTTACCAAAAAACGTGTTTTGTTGAAATCTTTTAAATTAAGTAGGGCTGAAACTAGGATTTTACCTCAGGGGACCAAAGCATAAGTTGGTATGCACCATACTTAAATGTAAGCTCGTCGAGTTTCATTGCATTGATTGACATCATAATTCCATATTCACGGACTCAATCTTGGGTCGCGTTGGCTGACATCATAATTCCATATGCTTATATCAGCATGAAGGTCATAGATAATTTTACGATGCATATTTTGAAAAACTGACCATTGAATTATATATAGAACTTATGCATGTCATGTATGTCGGTTCTCGGAAATGTCACTGAGAAAAACTGTGACAGTTTTCGGTGGTCACAATTTTTCATAACTATATTTTGAAATTCTGATATTGGATCACTATGATTTTTGGCATGCACGACATCCATAAGTATCTAATCCAACGGTCAATTTTTCAAAATATACATCACACAATTACCTATGGCCTTTATGCTGACATAACTTATATAAGCATATGCTGACTAGATCGAGACTGTGTAGGATAATATTCAAATTACAAGAGTAGTCTGCCTTCACTTTACCATACAATATATATATATATATATATATATATATATATATATATATATATATATAGAGTTGCTAATATTAGGTGCACCTCTGCATCAGGAGGCCTCTTGTAGAGCCACTTACAAAGAATATTTTTTAAAAAACTGACTGTTGGATTAGATATCCCTATCATGTATGTTATGTCGGCCAAAAATCACAGTGATCCAATTATTGGTTTCTGAGAAATCTGAATGTGAAAAAATAATAACATTTTAAAGAACAAAAAAGTCACAGTTGTTTAAAGTTACATTTTTCAAAAACCAACCGTTGGATTACTGTGATTTTTGGCAGGCATGACATACATGATAAGGGTTTCCAATCCAACGGTCAATTTTCCAAAATATACTACGCAAATGGCTCTACCAGAGAGCATCTGATGCAATATTAGCAGCTCTATACATACACAAAAGTCCGGGGGGGGTGCTAGCCTAACCCTTCCCAAGTATATAAATCCTGCAGGACCTACACATACCATATATATATATATATATATATATATACACAAAAGAAAATTGAGAAGTTAGGCAGGCCATGGCCCTCCTTCTCTATGCCTTGGTTTCGCCCTTGGAATCATGACTCCCACGAATCGCGGCAACATATCTTCACAAATGGTGGATAATTTCTTGAAATTCTTATCCAGCACACATTTCTCTATTTTTAATTAGAAGTACATTTTTGTCTAAAAATAATATGAGGGACCCGACAAGGTTAAACTCTTTTTAATTGGACCTAAGACTTTAAAAGTCTAATACAAAGGACCTATAATTTAAAAAATCCTAAAAGATCGATCATGCCGATTTTAGTTGAAGTCAATCGACATGATTCCTCTAACTATGTGTGAGATATGGAATTAGCTAGAGAAACCGATCATTAGATTGGATACTCTTTTATAGATATCACGCATGTCAAAAATCACGATTATTCAATGTACGTCAACATCTCAAGATACAAACTGTGTAAAACTATGATCAATATTGAAAGCTATCACAATTTTTCATAGTAACATTATTAGTGAGGAGCCGACTATTGGATCACTATGATTTTTGACATGTATGACATGCTTAAGAATAATATTATATTTAATCCAACGTTATTGTAACGCCCCAATTTGACAGTTGTACCGACCCTCCCGAGTAGGTTGGCACGTGTCATGTAATGCCCCAACTTGACGTCCGTATAGACCCTTCCGGATAGGTCGACACGTGTCAAGATGGAACTACTAACTGTTCTGCTCATTCGTATTTTCTCACGAGAGACAAAGAATATATATATTTAACAATATGAAATGACATGTACATACAGTATGTCTCAAACGCTTTACATCAAGTAATAATACAAAACATGATAATGCCAATAATACTGGCAATTCATACAGTGATGAATCCCAAGAATCTATGAATATATACATATCTCGTAGTAATGCAGAATCTAACATGAAGATATCCCATCAATCCTCAAGCGTAGGATTATACCAAGCCAAAATATACCTCAAGTCAACCTGCAATCTGTATTAATGGTAGGATGAGCTTCAACGTGCTCAGTAGGAATAATATAACCTTTATCACTTAACAATAATATCGGGATACATGGAATATGTAATTAACACATTTTTTCTCATATTAGTAATAAACAATATAAATAGTAATTCCAAAACATGTGTGGACTTTTTGAGAATATCAAAACTTACCTTCATATTTACCAAACCATTTCCATTTCAAACCAATTTCCAGTTTCCAATTCCATCTGTTCACAATCCGTATCCATCAATTCATTCATTTGGCTCACGAAAGTATCAGGCTGTCTTTCAGGCTAATGAGCCCTTAGCGCAGCATTCTAAAATATATCATAACCACAACGGGTTCTTCATCGATGGTAAGCCACTTGCATGGGCTATTTTTTCTTCGGGTCATGCTCAAGGCTCCACCTAAGACTCAAAGCCCTTACAATTCCTTCGGGTCTAACCCAGGACATTACACCCTTTCTGAATACTTACTGAGCCAAAATATATAACATTCCATACATTTCATTGCACAATAATTTCACATTTTCCAACCAGGCATAAATCATTTCCATACATTTCATTTCATAATAATATCACATTTGCCAATCAGACATAAATAATTCACAAGGCAAATCACATTTTCAAAATATATTTCTGTACAATAAATATCATTTCCATTTCTCAATGTTTAGTTTAATAAAAGCAAGGGAATAGCTATTTACCTTTCTCATTTATAAGTCATTTCAGAAAAGCAGGCATATAATTATAAAACCAAATATCTCAATTTTATTTATATAAACAGTGTCAATATATGCCCTTTTTATATTTTCTTCGAAACAATGAAATAAAGAGCTCATTCCCATGTTTATGAGTATCGAAAATAGTTTATCCAACAATGGAAATAAGTTCATGAAACCACCATGCCTTGGTTTTTATTTTATAAACATGCCACACAGTTTAACAGTTTACAAATCGATATATTCCATGTATCCATTTTTTCAGTATAATGAACAATGATATTTAAATTGACATATAAGTCATATCATTTGTAAAGCATTCGAAAATATCCCATCATTATCAATAGGTACAAGGTTACGTATTCCTACCTCAATGTCACCGTGTTTTCCAATCCATATGGCTCCACGAGCCTTCCAAATGCAATGCTCAATGCACCCAATGCAAATGGTCATTTCAAAGACCTTCCAAATATGGAAATAATAATTTATGCAGGGAAAATTAAGAATAAAGTACAAAGGATATAAAAATTCCAAAAGTACAACAATCCGTACTTCTAAACCGTTCACTCATAAACCTACGGACCAAATACCCAAAAATACTAAATCAAAGGCCTTAATATTTCCAAGACATATACCCAAGTATGTCAAGATGATACACATCGAATTTCATGGTCAAATACCAAGTGGTTAAAAAGAAATATACACTGGACATTAAATGAATATACCCAAAAAGAGTAGTACTTGGTATTCCAGTAATAATTCTCTCTCTACTACAATTCTGACCACAAGACCTATATATTCAGAAACTAGACTTCTCAAGCTTTCTAGGCATATAAAGAACTCCCAAAACGGATTTTGTATGAAAAAGTTATGAGTATTTGAAGTTGACACAGAAAATACCCACATATGCGCGGGAATAGTGTCCAAAATGCCCCAAATTTCACAAACATTTACCAAATTACCAAATCTTAATCCCAAACACTACCAAAAGCAACTCTCAAACATCATCCTTTCATACATTCCCATCATCCTTTCATACATTCCCATAATCACAATATTTAACTCAAAACTCATAAAATGAGTATGTGGAAAAATATATAATTTGAAGAAAACTAACGTAGAAAGTGAATCCTACCTTTACTGGTGACAAAGCGGCTAAGGCGAGCTCTGACGAACTCCCCCACGGCTGATTTCTCTCTTTCTATTATCTTATCTCATCTCTTAAGTTCTCTGTGTTCAAATTCTCTAGCAAGCCAACATCTATATTAATTGGGAGAAAGACGTGGGGCCTGAATTATTAATGATTGTATGCTCCTGATAAGATTCCCTTTACTTTTTCAAACTTATTAATGGTTCCATAGATGAAAGTTGAAATATATATTTAATATATATTATTATGATTTGTGGTAGGCATCCTCCAGGAACCACCATTATATATATATATATATATATATATATATATATATATATATATATATATATATATTGAAGACCCCAACATGATTCCCGCTTGACTTTTATTCATAAATTCGGACGTAAATCAAGGCGCCGAATGTCCTTTCGTCGCCATTCGGAAACTTTGCTCTCAGCAAACCAACCCGCCGAATGGTCGGTTAGCTTTATTGAGAAATTTGATATTCTCAAATTGCAACATTACCCAAAATTTCTCAAATTTATAATAAATACCCCATAACTTTTTAATTTTACAAAAATACTCCAAAATTTAAAATAATAAAAAAAATGCAAAAATTTTCTGGGTTATCACATGTCAAATGGAGATACAACCTGTCATGCTCATTCATATTTCCATGCTCATGATAGAAAGAAAATATATATAACAATATGATTTGGAATGTCAAATTCATACATATGCCCAAATATGAGTAATACAGACAGAGTCTACAGCACCAAACATAAATGCCAACAACCCTGGCATATAGGATATCAAATATATGATAATAATAATCTAAGTACTCCAACAATGCAGCTAATTAGACCGATGCAAGAGCGCTTAAAACGCTGCAAGACCGCCTAGAATACTGCTAGTCCCAATGCAACCTGAGTAGAGTTCCCTACAGCCGAACCTCTACTAGAAACCGGTGAATCTGCTATATAAAACATAGCGTGATCTTGGAATGCCCAGTAGGAATACAACCTCAACCAACAGTAATAAAATTGGTACAAGGAACATTAAAATAAAGTAATTCATATCCTGTTTCAATAAACAATAAACAAAATGGTGTGGGTTTAGTTCAGTTGTAATCACAATTCAGAAACCATCATTTCAAAGACCAGGCTCACGAATGTATATCAGGATGTTCTTCTAAGCTAACAAGCTTCCGACACAACGAAAGCCAAAACCGACCACTATGGGGTTTGACCTCTTGAGGATATCGATAAGTTGCCTTACACACGGCCAACTGTCGAGCCAATACAGGGCTATAAGCTTCAGGTCAGCACTAAGGCTCCACCCAGGACCATGGGCCCTTAAATAATCTCCTTGTATACCAACCAAGCCTAAACCATGCATAACAGCATGAATATATAAACCATTGCCAAGCGGGCATGTAAAGCACTAATGATTGGCATATAAATATATCAAATCATCATTTCAATAAATCATAACCATCATCCAAAACAAGAATGAAGTAAATAAACCATATGCCATCATTTATAATCACAAACAATTTTAAACACACCACACCAATATTTATAAACAGTTATGTTCCTTGTATCATAGTCATGTTCATAAAACAGTCCAGCATATCATGCAGTTTAAATAATATCTTATCATTTTTAGAGAGGTTTTGTATCCTACCTTTATTCAGGCAAATGACCACCTAGCAGTGTCCCGTGAATATGCAAGCTAACCTATGAAAGGATAGTCCTTATGACTATCTTGATCTTGAAAAGAATAATAAAAAACATGTATTAACCCTTGCCTAAGCAAGTAAACCTAAAAAAACTAGAACAAAGCCCCCAAAGGACTCTTATAACAATACTCAAGCATGATTGGGCGTCACAAGCCTAATCCCATGGCTAAAAGCCAAGTGGAACCCATAGGGGTAAATATGGTATTCTAAAATTATCTCTCTCTCCAAGAATAATTTTCCCCAAAAACCAACTTAACCAAAAATTAGATCTCATAAGCTTTCTGAGCATATACAGATCACGCGAATCGGACAATGGATGAAAAAAATAGAGCAAAACGAAGAAAAACGAACTCGTGCATAATCAGTGGACTAGATCAAAGTGAGTAGTCGACTAGGCCACCGATTAGACGACTAGAACAAAGCCCCCAAAGGACTCTTATAACAATACTCAAGCATGATTAGGCGTCGCAAGCCTAATCCCATGGCTAAAAGCCAAGTGGAACCCATAGGGGCAAATATGGTATTCTAAAATTATCTCTCTCTCCAAGAATAATTTTCTCCAAAAACCAACTTAACCAAAAATTAGATCTCATAAGCTTTCTGAGCATATAAAGATCACGCGAATCGGACAACGGATGAAAAAAATAGAGCAAAACGAAAAAAAACGAACTCGTGCATAATCAGTGGACTAGATCAAAGTGAGTAGTCGACTAGGCCACCGATTAGTCGACTAGTCACCCAAAAGTAGTCGACTAATAATAGGTCAGTAGCCAACCTGGGCCAAAATGCAGCTGAACTAGTCGACTAAACACCTTAACTAGTCAACTAGTTCTCTGTAGAAACTCCATTAATGAACTCTAAGCTTCCTCAATCCTTGTCAAAACACCACCACAACCTCCCAAACACTTAGAGACCTCAAAATAAACCTTAAACATGATTGATCTACCATCCAAACCAAAAATAAAAGAAAACCCACAAAGAAACTAACATGCATGCTTAGAAAACACATGAAACCCATGAAAATTCTTGCATGCAAGCTTTAAAACCCAAGAATCCAAAAAAAAAAAACTTATCACAGCCATAAATCCTTTCTCAAAACATCATCTAAACACCAACAGCACCAACACCCAAACCAAAACCCCCACAATTAAGCACCTACAAGCCTCAAATCCAAAAATACTCCAAAGAAAAGAGAATAAAACCCAAAGTAAATAAGCATGAACTCACCTTTACCACTAAGAGGGTTGAAATCCATGTAAGGAAATCGATGGTTAAGGGATTCGCAGCGGAAGTCATGCAATAAAAATTTTACAAAGAACTGAATCCACTATCAAAGTCCAGCAGGATTTCGATTAAGCATCGGATCATGATTTAGCAAAGTAAGAACATAAATAAACTATTTAAATACATACTTACATGAACCTATTTTGTTTTTGCGATTGACGAACCCGAGCTCCAAAAGGATGAAGCCTCCAACGGTATCCACACGAGCACAACACCCTTTGAATCCTTGCAACTTGTCAACACTTGATGAGAAGCAAGTTAGAGAGCTAGTGGATTTCGGCTAGGAGAGAGAGGGAGAAGGAGAGGGACGGCCCTAGGGTTTCTCACTCAATTCTAAGCCTCCACTTTATGATGGCTAGGGTTGCTTAGTGCTAACTTAACCCATCACCCCATATTTATAGGGAAAGTTACATTTATTTACTATTTGGTCCTCCCTTATTAACTTTAATAATAAAGACCAAACTAACAATAAATAGGAATATTCTGCTTTCTTTAATTCAAAAGTATCTCTTATGCTCTATTGTGTGTGACCCTTTGGTTCACCCCAACCTAGCAGTGGACAGGGACATCTCTATGTCTCCTAAAACAGAAACTTACTATTTTAAGATTCAATTGGAACGATTTCAATTATGCCCTCATTGATAACACTTTATCAGTAAGCTTTCACTGGTCATGAATGACGTCTAGCAATGTGTTATGACATGCCTTAGGTTTGGGTGAATAGTAGAACTATGTGAACCCTTCTTATTACTTAATCCTTCATCCTCTAATGTCACAGTTAAGATAATCAGGGTATGGATATTAATCAAAACCCTTACCTTAACATCTTGTCATATGTTCTCTAAAATATAATCTCAATAAGATGAACATGATGAAACACTTTCACAGTTCACCTATCACTCTGCCTAGATATTCATATCGAGAGTTATCTTTGAGAACTGACCTTGATATTCTCTCTCATACTAATGAAAGTGATGATTCCTTATTGACTACTCATCTATCTCCATGCATGACTTATTAGAGCCAATGAGTATCGATTACATCATTAGGGTTAAGGCTGTATAATATACTATCAAACCCTAATAACTAAAGCACAAGATAGCTATGGTGTCTCAGGTCTAAGGACTACCAAACAAATGGACGTAACATAAGAATATTCCTTTGACTTAATCTCCATAGAAATATTCTAGCAGATCAAGTTCAGTGTACATGTTCTCTAACATGCACCCACAGATTAACCTAAGTGTCAATATACTGATAGAAAAGACCACCATCCTCCCAATTGAGTCAGTTTAAATAGGTGCTACTCTTGATGGTTTATAAAATGTCCTATTTAATAAACCTATAAGTAGGAACTATTTTTAGCATAAATGTGTATGAGAAATATAAGTCTCCCTATCTCAATTACCCGAGATATATATTTCTCTTATCATTTATTCGTGGACATTATCATATATATAATTTAATATATATACGACAAGTAATACCTTCTAATTATTATAATATGAAATAGACATGCCCTTTAGGATTGGTTTTAGGGCATACCTCTAACAATCCGACGACGTTCCGGTGAAAACTCCGGCAACCACACTCCTCTAGTCCACGGCCTCAAGCTGCACCTCCCTTTTATCTTGATTCTAACTTCTCAAATGTGACAAACATAAGGTGGTTGCATGCCTTATAAAAAAAAAAAAAGAGGTGTGGCTTGTTTGGCATTTCCAAATTGTTTTAAAAACCTTTTATTTTAAAAAAGAATTATAAATTTCATTTAAAACCCATAAAAATAATGCTTTTAAAAATCCGGGTTATTATAATCTCACCCCATTTAGGAAATTTCGTCCTCGAAATTATAAGACAACTCAACCACTAAACAGATGTGGGTACTGCGCCCTCATAGTCTCTTCCAATTCCTAAATAGCTTCCCCTATATCGTGATTCCTCTACAAAACCTTCACTTACGATATAACCTTATTCGTCAGAACTCTCTGTTGGCTATCTAAAATCTGTACCGGTACCTCTACAAACAAGCAATCACTTCGAAGTTTCACACCAGGCAAAGCAAGAACGAGAGAATGATCACGCAAACTTTTTCGAAGCATCGAAACATGAAAAACGTCGTGCACCTTTGACATATTCGAGGGTGGGGCCAACTGATATGCCATATTCCCAACTTCTTCACAATCTAAAAAGGCTTAACATATCTTGGTGCTAATTTTCTTATCTTCCCAAAGCATACGACACCCTTGCGCGGTGAAACTTTCAAATAAACATACTCTTCCACTTTAAAATTCAAATCTTTGTGGCGTTTATCAAAATAGCTCTTTTGCCTGCTCTGAGCCATACTTAAACGATCTCTTATAATCCAAATCTTCTCAGTAGTTCATCAACAACATGCTTCTCTCCAACCTCTGCCCAATAAACCGGCGACCTACAGGGACGCCCATAAAGAGCTTCATACGGTGCCATGCCAATACTAGCCTGATAGCTATTATTTAGGCAAACTCTATAAGTTTCACATGTTTATACCAGCTACCTTTAAAATCTATAGCATAGGCATGCAACATATCTTCCAAGATCAAAATAGTGCACTCAGACTGCCCATCAGTTTGTGGGTGATACGCTGTACTCATAGTCAGTTGAGTTCCCAAAGCTCGATTCAATGCTTCCCAAAAATACGCAATGAACCTTGGGTTTCTATCTGAAACTATAGATATAGGCACACCCACAACACATTAAGCTTATCTGACTCTCCGATTGGCAAAAAGTGGGCAGACTTCGTCAACTTATCCACAATCACCCAAATATCATCATACCTATTCTCAGTTCTAAGCAATCCAGTCACAAAGTCCATGGTTATATGCTCTCATTTCCATTTCGGAATAGGCAAAGGTTGAAGCAACCTTATCGGCCTTTGATGCTCTGCCTTCACTTGCTGACAAACCTCATAGTAAGCCACAAATTTAGCAACATCTTTCTTCATTCCTCTCCACCAGAAATTTCTCTCCAAATCCTGATGCATCTTTGTCGCTCCAGGAAGAATAGAAAAACGCGAACGGCAAGCTTCGCTAAGAACTTCAAAGCAAATTTATCTATTAGGAACAAATAACCTATTACGAAAATGTAGCCCACCATTCGTGCTAGAAATAATCCATCCTTCTGGTGCTACCCCATGACCAATCTATGCAATAAGTCTTATAACTTTCTTATCTTGAGTTTGAGCCTCTATTACACGAGTATTCAACATAGGTTGTACAGCAAAGTGTAAACCAGCCAACCTGATCGGGAGGCCTCTCGTTCACTTTGGGGGTGTTTCTTGAGTGGATTGTGGATGATATTTATCCGTCTCGATTTATCATTCTCTATTATCCACATTTATCCTTCTCTATTATCCACTCAAGATTGGGTTTTTGAAAAAGGATGAGAGTTTATAAAAAAACTGGGAGTCGCCACCTTATTTTTAGGGAACAAGGAAACCACAAAAAGAATTTTATTTTCAATAAAACATTGACCCCATATTTTGGAAAAGCATGGTCTTTGAATCAAAGTTGGATTCGGGGGCTAGGTTAAGAAGTGGGAAGGTTCCAAGGAACTCCTTGTAGGCACCCACTTCGCCCTAATTAAAGGTCTCCTAATTAAGTTTGGGCTTATTCAAAATCTTATCATGATAATCCTAGTATATGTAATCAACCACAAAATATGAATAATAATATATAATAATAATAATATATAGTATAAAAGTATACACAATCCTAAGGGTCTTAGGAGACTCAAAGTCAACCTAAGATTGGACTTGCGCCCTATTGACTGCCTACGTACCTTATTAATTGCTTGACAAAGATCAAAGTTCACGTAGTTCGATTACCCTAGGATTCTCCTATTGTAATGAACTACACTATCATTAGCATTCTATCTCATTCAAGACTCTATCTTCAAGAGTTTTTATTAGTTTGAAATTCTTTTTAGAAAATAATTCATCAATTAGTAGATTCCCAATGAACTTAGAATTCTTTTTGAAACACAATTCTTATCAAAACATAATTCTTTTAAAAGTGGGAATTCTATCCCGAATCAAATCCTTTCAAAGGGTGGAATTTCATTCCAAATCAAACTCAGAGTTCCAATTTCATTGGGATTCAATTAATTGTAGACTAATTTTGATAAAACATTAATTTTAGAAATTATCTCGAAGATAGGATCCTAAATTCATTAGAATCCTAAATCTAGTGTAATTCTTACAACAAAGAAGAATCCTAAGTGGGATCAAATGATCCCATTAATCCTAGGGTTTCTAGCTAATCCTAGGTTAGTCTAAACACCTAAAACACTAAACAATGCATGCTGGAATTTCTGGAAAATACACAAAAATGCAATAAACACATGCAAACAATGCATGAAAAATGTCCTAAATGCAATCTAAATTGTCTATGTGAACCTAGGCATGTTTCTAAGTTAATTTGGGCCTAAAAAATGAGTTTTATACACTTTAAAGCTACTTTAAATCCATGGACAGATTTGAAAGTATTTTTGAAGTGTACTTAAAACCCTAAAATAATGAATAAATATGGTAAAAAAATGCACTAAATGCAACCTAATATGCATACTAAAACTATCATCAAGACATAGCATCATAATCATACTTCTCATAATTCATTTAATCACAAGGGAAGGGACTCACCTTTGCATGCTCCCTTGAACACATTTTGTATATCAATCAAACATTCCAAGTGATAAAAAAAAAAAAAAAAACTATGATGAGAATAATACTAATACTAAACTTGAATAGATTAACAGCCTAATATAAAGGACTTAAACATGCATTCCTATACATTGAAAATCCTGTCATGCATACTAAAAGAGATTCTAAATATGAATACCTAATCCTAAACACTCAATCCTAATATGGTATGATAATAGAAGAGAAGAAATATACATATATTCCATGTATTATTAAACTAATCCCTATCATGCATACTAATAAATAAACCTATCATGCATACTAACAATGAACTAAATCCTATGCATGCATACTAACAATGAACTAAATCCTATGCATACTTAATAAAAAAAAGAACCTAATCTAGCATGATCATAGAAGAAGAAGAAGAAGAAGAAGAAGAAGAAGAAGAAGAAAAGAAAACTTATCATGCATACAAACAATGAATTAAATCCTATGCATGCATACTAACAATGAACTAAATCCTATGCATACTTAAAGAAATAAAAAAAAAAACCTAATCTAGCATGATCATAGAAGAAGAAGAAGAAGAAGAAGAAGAAGAATGCAAAAACTTTAAATAAACTACAAACTCTACTAACCTCTTTGCTTCATTCCCTCTTGCTCCAAGCCTTCTCCTCAAGCTCCAAGGACTCCAAGGACCTCAAGGACTTTAAAACTTAAGCTAGAGTGCTATAGGGGAAGCTTGTGCAATTGCTCAAGCCTCTACTCTCCAAGCTAGCTCTCTAAAGCTTATTCTTTGTGTTAAAACTGATTTCAGAGCCCTCTATTTATAGGGAGGCCTGAGTTTGATCAATGACTGAGTTTAAATCTCTTAGGAGTGATCCAAGGGTTCAAAACCAGTCTACCAAGGTGTTTGAATTCATCCCAAAGTCCCCATGGCCGAACTGGACAGATGGCAAGGCTTGGAAGAGTCCTGGTAGGAAAAAAACTTTGATTTTTAGCAAAATTGGCTGAAAGGATCGACAACCATCCACCTTGGGACGGTTGGCCGTCCTTCATGGACGGTTGGCCGTCCCTTGGTGGACGGTCATCCATCCCCCATGCCATTTTTGCCCTATGTGGGCCTGTCTCAGCCCGTTTCGACCCGGTTTCGGATTTTTTTGGCTTTTCGGGCCCGTTTTAAGTCCAAATTTGACGCTTCAAGCGTCGAAACGATCGTGATTCGATTATCCATGTTTTAAGAAGTGTTTGAAGTGAAAATGCATTGACCAAGGTCAAATGTTTAGGGAAACGTCGACCGATTAGCTGTTTAGGGCCTGCCGGGCCCAAATTAGGGTTTTGAAGTTTGCTAACCGATTGCTTTCGAAATCATTTCTTCTTCTCAAAACAAGTTTTAAAATGTTTTAGGAAAGTGTTTTGAAGCCTTTGAAGGCTTTGGTTTGATAAAAATATTGAATCCCGGTCGCTTCCGGTCGAAATCCTAATCTGGGCTTAAAAGGGCCTTTTGAGCCTTAAGAGCCAATCATGAGCCAGAAGGCTCCACAGACTTTGCCACTGATCAATTTAGCTACCAAATACATTTTAAATATCTATGCCAAAGCCTCGAGACCATTCGAGACAAGATCAACAGTCATTCAGGGCTTTTGTGATCCAAAGGACAGTACTGCCCTTCAGTCACAAAAAGCTTTATTTTCTATTAAGTCTGGCTCAGAATGCCATGAAATTTTGCAGGGATGTTCCTAGACTCTCTAAAAACCTAATGCAAAAAGAACCGACTCAATCTGACTTAAAAACCTACATGTGATAATGACCTCTATCTAACTACCCACAAGGGTAAAACTGGGAACTTAGAGTTTTGACACCCTATTTCATCTCTAAACACAGGCAACCATTCATGACCATACTTATGGTAAAAAATGGATGTCTACAGAAGCCACTCGTTGATGTTCATGGCTTCGCCAGTGAATATCAACGAAAAAAAGACATCCCATTTTTGCTACAACAAAATAGGGATAATCGAACCAATTACTTAACTGTCAAAGTTATTCTTCGCTTCAAATCCTCTCTTCCTAGAAGACTCACTTCTAGTTATCTCAATGATTTTCAATCATTTTGGAAATTTCATTTCCAATTAACTCGCCCTAGAAATTACATTTCTAGTTATTTCAAGGATTTTCAATCCTTTTGAAAATTTCATTTCCAATTATCTAAAAACTTGGGAGTCTTCGACTCACTCTAGAAATTTTATTTCCAATTATCTCAAGGATTTTCAATCATTTTGGAAATTTCATTTCCAATTATCTAAAAACTTAGGAGTCTTCGACTCATTCTAGAAATTTCATTTCTAGTTATCTCAAGGATTTTCAATCCTTTTGGAAATTTCATTTCCAATTATCTAAAAACTTAGGAGTCTTCGACTCATTCTAGAAATTTCATTTCTAGTCATCTCAAGGATTTTCAATCCTTTTGGAAATTTCATTTCCAATCATCTTAAAACTTGGGAGTCTTCGACTCACACTAGAAATTTCATTTCTAGTTATCTCAAGGATTTTTAATCCTTTTTTGGAAATTTCATTTCCAATAATCTTCAAATTTGGGAGTCTTCGACTCACTCTAGAAATTTCATTCCTAATCATCTCAAGGATTTTCAATCCTTTTGGAAATTTCATTTCCAATTATCATATCATATCTTAACATTATCCATATTACTTGATATTATTCTTATATACATTTCATGTACACTCCATCAATGCTTCATGCATTTCACAAAATCTTATGGATTTGGGCCTCCAAAATGGGCTTTTCTCATTAGCCATCCTTCATGGGTTTACTCACTTTCACAATCCCTTTCATGGGTCTCATAATCTCATCATATATTCATAATCATTTCATGATTAATAACTTGTTCACACAATCTTTTCATTCATTCATTTCTATATCTCATGGTTTTCAACCAAAAACTCATCATTTTATGTGAACTTTCCTATTCATAATCACTCAAATCTCATCTTTGTATGCATCAATTCCTCTTCATTTCTCATTGACTCATCGAATATCATTCAATCTCAATCAAATGCATTTTCCTAAATCAAAAATTGAAAGGAAATGAGTCAAAATTGATCAAAATAGGCCAAAAAAGTCAAACCAAGGATGGCCAACCGTCCAAGGTGGACGGCCAGCCGTCCCTTGGTGGATGGCCACCCGAGCCATCATCCCTTATTTAGGTGCTTTAAGCCCCCATTTGCATATTACCTCAAATTTCACTCAATTTGACACTTTCTCTCTCTAGAATTTTCTCATTTTCTCTCAAAATTAATCCATTTTGATTTTATTTCATTTAAATCAAATTCCAAACACATCTAGTGTTTCTAATAACTCTAATTAGTGAATCAAAAACCTAGGATTTCATCCTTGTATTTCAATTTGGGGATCCAAAATCCAAATACACATCTAACCATACTCATTTTCTCTAGCTTTTCAACTACCTATACTCATGGAAAATAGGTATGAATCCAAGTACCCATATATGAAGATGAAGAGTTACAAAGCACCCTCACATGATCCCAACAACACAAGCTTGTTATTGGAGCCTAGTGCTCATCTCTCCCACATCCATACTCTACAAGAGGTAAGCTTACTTTCCATGCTCTTTCTTTAAATCATTGATGTCTAGATGCTTCAATATTGATCTTTGGATATTGTTTGATGACTTGTATTCATGAAATTTGTATTTGGCAAAGCTTGGGAGCCCTATTTCACTAGCTTTACAAGCTTGAAATGTTGCCCACCAAGTGTTTGATAAAATTCCCAAGAGACTAGAATTTGATTTTTTTGATTTAAATTTCTCATGCCATGATTCAAATATGTTTCAAACATCATTTGGCTACTTTCAAAAACTTCATGACAAATTTTTACAATCATTTTCAAAAATGTGCACACTAGGTGTTTGTTAAAATGCCTAAAAGGAGGCAATTTCTAATTTTTCAAATCAATTCATCATATCATGCTTTTTCAAATTTTTTTCAAAATAATCATATCATGATAAGTTTTTCAAAATATGCACATATCAAAAATTTTCATGAATTAAGACTTAGCTTATTTCCCAAAACATTATTTACTTAAAGAGCCATTTCCATGGCTTCTAAGTAGTTTTATTTCAAAACCCATGCTAAGTATTTATTTCATGATTTTCAAAATTCTATTCTCTTAGGATTTTTATTTCCAATTCAATTTTCATGAAAAGAAGTTATATGGCATTTTAAATGAATTATGCTAATTCCTGATATAAAATCAAAGATACCAAAATTAATTTCATTAATTATGGTTTTTTTTTTTTTTTTTTGAAAATAGATTGTTGATACATAAAATAACTCACAATTGACAAACCATTTTGAGAAATACAATTTGAACATTTTTGAAAATATGCTATTTTGTGAGTTAATTTTGTATTTCTGATTCAAAGAATTAGCATAATTTATCTTTATGCCTCTAATCCATTAATCTTTATCTTTACAGCCAGAGTTCGACATCAGGACTCGGTCTTCTCTACAAGGCATTATTGGATGGTGGGCCAAGATGGATACTCTCCAACCACATGTTAAAGCTACTATCCGAAGGCTTGGTTTTGGAGACTTCATCGACTCACTTTGGGTTGATACCATGGATAGACAGGCCCTCATGGCCTTATCTGAGCTCTGGTGGGACACCACCAACACATTCCATTTTGAGTTTGGGGAGATGACTATGACTCCTCTTGATTTTACCATGATCACGAGACTTTCCATTGGGGGTCGCCCTTTGGATTTCTATGATGGTACAAGCAAGAACTTGACCTACTTAGATACCTACCTTGGGGCAGCTGATTATCGTGAAGAGATCAGTTTGCCGAAATACTCTTTTTAACACATTTAGCAATATGCTTGAAGGGGGAGATCCTGATAACATTGTGCGGGCTTTCCTTTTGTACCTGTTTTCATGCACACTTTCTGCAGGCACTGCTGATTTGGCCCCTCTAGGCCTTCTTGCTAGTTTGGAAGATATTGATACTATTTCTCAGTATGATTGGGGTGGCGCTGCTTTGGCTACCATGTATAGGACCATGTGTTGTCGGTCTCGAGGGGTATGCACCGACTTTGGAGGCATGGGATTTGTCTGGGAGCTATACTCACTTATTTTAAGAAAATATCATAAACTTCCCTTTACTTATCTTCTAATAATGCACATATTCTGTAGGTATGGGCTCATGAGTATCTTAACCCGAATAGCCTTACGCTAATTGCTAATGATTTTTCCTGGCCAACCCTTGCTCGTTATGCCCCAGATAGGCGGGTGAATGCCATTGCCCATAGGCATTATTATGCTTATAGTCGTGCATGCCTTTCTTGCAGGGTTGCTATCTAACAAGGTAACTATCTTCATTTTTTCTTTCATTTCTCAATGCTCAAGCTTTCGCTAATATACCTTGTCCTCAGGTGAGGTGGAGTCCTTGGCGCCACTGGAGAGGTACCATGCATGCTTAGCTTAATTCCGTAGTTGAGATGTCTCATAAGAGGATTCTATTCGAGGGGCCTTCTGGCAGGTACTGGTACCTTGGAGAAAGAGTGCGTGCTCAACTTTGTGGGGCTTATTCAGCTGCTCGTGTGCCCCATGCACCTCCTCCCTCCATGAGGCACACTGATAGGTTGACAGACCATGCTTTGGCAGACTTCATGGCTGGTGTATTTGCGGATGCTTTCCATCGTCCGCATGAGGATTACTATATATTATGTCAGCATTATCTGATGCGTCTATTGGTATCGGGATTTCCACCTGTTGAGGTATTGAACTTTCTCTTGATAGCTTTACCTCTTTTCTCATACATTATTCCTCATATTTCTTTATTTGGCAGGGTCGTCGAGCCCGAAGACATGCTTCCCATCCTACAGCTACTGCGGCTCCTAGTGAGGGCGAGTCTTCATCCTCTGCTCCTTCTGTGCCACATGTTCCTTGGCAGGTGCAAGTCATTGAGGATGGTAGCTTTGTTCAAAGACCGATCACTCGAGTGCCTTATAATGAATACCTACATATTGATCCTTCTTACCCTTCGGTAATCATCATACTTTCACCTTTTGTTTTATGCAGCTTTTTCTCTTTTAACATTTTGAATCTTTCGACCTTTCAGGTGCCCACATCATATACTGAAGAGTGGTTGGCATAGAGTGCATCGTTGACTAGAGAACTTCAAAGAATGAATCTTGATGCTCATAATGCGAACATAGCTGCACAGGTGACTCTCTCTACTCTTTCAATCACCAATAATTTCATTCTTCACCAATCTCACCCAAGTTTTGGGTTTGCAGGCTTTGAGCCAGCCTTCACAGGAGCACCATGGATCGAGAGGGGATCACGAGGCATCGGGTTCAAGGGGAACGAGGAAATCATCCCGGCGGAGATGATTTTGTACTATTAGGCCTATAGGAGGCCTGTTTAGGATTTTATATGTAACTTTTTCTCTATGTATGCACTAAAAACCCTGATTATTATGTGAGTATATCCTAATGAGAATAAAAATATGTTTCAATTGCTTTTTTGGTTCAATTTTAACCCGAAAATAGGTCAAAACTGACAAAAATTGAGCGAAAAGTCAAACCGGGCTTCGAAAAGTTTCGAAAAAGTCAAAATTAGGCAAAAATTGGGATCAGGGATGGATGATCATCCCTCCACGGACGGTTGGCAGTCCCTTGGGGGATGGTCATCGACCCTAGTTCCCATTTTTTTGACTATTTTGACGTTTTTTTAACCTTTTGAGTGTTCTACTTCGCCTCTAACTCGATTTCTTTGCCAAAAAAGCTATAAAAACACACCTCTATGCTCACTTTCATCGTACTAAACACAATGGAAGCTCTCAAGTTGATAATCAACCTATTCGTAGCAAGAATGCGGGCAGAAGACAAGAAGGTGTTTGCACGGTTTGGCTTGACTTCATGGTTCTCTCTCTGTCATGTGAAGCTTGAAGACAAGCTTCTCAACTCTGTGATCCACTTCTGGGACTCTAATTTTCATGTATTTCGCTTCAACTGTGAAGAGGTATGTCCTTTATTTGAAGAGTTTTGTGCCTTGATGAATATCTTTGTTAACGGTCCTTTTATCTTTCCTATCATTCGTCGAGGTTACTTCCAAACCTTTTCTTATCTTTTTGAACTTTCGCCTAGAGAAGCTTCTTCATATATCCATGAAAACTCCATTGATCTTCTCAAACTATCTTCATTTTTCTTGAGGGAAGGGGGAAAATCACTAGCACTTCATAGGCCCACCCAATATGCACTTGCCTTATGCATAGTGGGTTGTTTTCTTGTTTCGAACGGAACCACTTTCATACCCATTGAAACATGTGAACTTATTCTGCCATTGTCGAAGTCTCACAACATTATCCCACTGGTGCTAGCTGAAACTCTAAATGGGCTTGACCACTTTCACTCCAACTCTGCTTCTTGCATTAAGGGTAGCCCCATTCTCCTTCAGATGTGGTTGGTTGAGAGACTCAAGCTGATCACTCCTTGCGATGGGCCAAAACACTTATCCCATAATTATTGTTCGCGTAAGCTTTTGTTTCTTGAGCGTCGCTCGATTCAGGACATGATCATCTTCTTCTCTTCTCTGACTTGGAGAGATATTCAGTGGCATGTGGCTATATGGGACTGTGGTGAAGAGTATGTACTACACATTTCCAGATGTTGTCAGGTGAAGCTTATGGGCCTAAAGCATACGTCATTTTACTGGGCTTCTCGTGTACTTCGCCAGATGGACTGTGCTCAAACAAATCTCCTTATCAAAGGGCATGTTCATGGGGTAGAGGCGGCTACTCCTTCTTTGTTATCTTGGGATGTGAAGAAATGGGCTTCAGGCTTATGTTAGAGTTAGGTATGGGATTGCAATGGGCCTTTTAGGCTTGATGGGGAGTATCGGGCTTGACTTAAACAAGACTTGGGTTCAAAGGTGCAGGTTATGAAGGATAAGGTTCGAAGCCTCGTTTATGATTCTCGAGTTACAGCTCAGTCGGCAGGTTCGTCACTTCCACCAGATGAGTCACGAGTCAGGACAACTAAGAGAAATAGGGGAAACGAGAATGAAGCCCAATCCCGCAGAGCGAGAAGGACTTAGAGTAGATTAGGGAATTTTTTTTTTGAGTAATGTAAGATTTGAAGAAAGTATGAATTATGGATACACATGGCATGTAATAGATCTTTCAAAAGGTTTCTACCCTTTATGGATGAATAAATATCAATTTTATTAAAATCTCAACAAATATCCCTTAATAATTACAAATGAACCAAGCTCTTGGTGTTCTTTTTTTTCAAGAAATAGACCGCACCCAAGGTAACTTTATGGGTTGCCTACGTATCCCCGTCCTTGATGCATTCTCTTGTCATTTTTCCTTAACTTTTTGTGATATTTGGGGAATCAGGTCTTCGTAGTTCATAAATCAATTTGAAGAAGTCCACTTTTTTTTTACTTGCTCTAACTTTTGCCTAAGCAGCCTTTTCAGGTTTTCTACTTAGCGAGCTTGTATTTTTTTATTTGAATACCCTAACTTTTGCCTAGGCAGCCCTTTCGGGTTTTTTACTTAGCGGGCTCTTTTTTTTTTTATTTTTTTTATTTTTTTTCATATGTGGTACTTCTTTAATTGATCTAAATTGGTAGATTGAGAGAATTCATTCCCGTCAATGTCTGCAATCTTCACGGCTCCGCCTGACAGTATTTCTCTGATGATGTAAGGGCCTACCCATGTGGGCTTGAACTTTCCTCGTGAGTCGTGGATCGGTGCTCGAATCTCCTTTAGTACTAAATCTTCTTTCTTCAAACCTCTGTGCTTCACTTTCTTTCCAAATGCCTTGGTTATTCTTCTTTGATACCCCTGAATGTGGTAAAGTGCCCTTAATTGCCTTTCATCTAGTAGAGCTAACTCTTCATACCGGTTCCTTACCCATTCTACCTCCGCCAGTTGACTCTCCATGGCAATTCTTAACGACGAGACCTCTAACTCTATAGGCAATATAGCTTCCATTCCATATACGAGTGAAAAAGGTGTAGCCCCGGTTGATGATCTAATGGAAGTACGATATCCCCACAGTGCTAATGGTAATTTCTCATGCCAGTCATTGTAAGTCTCTGTGGTCTTTTTCAAGATCGACTTGAGATTCTTATTTGCTGCCTCAACAGCCCCATTTGTCTGTGGTCTATAGGGAGATGAGCGATAATGCTTGATACTATACTTTTGTAAGAGCGCTTCGGTTTCTTTTCGGAAATGCTGTCCATTGTCAGAGATGAACTCGTGGGGCACTCCATACCGGTAGATGATATTATTCTGTATGAACCTCGCTACTTGCTTGGCATTCAATGTCTTGTAGGATGCAGCTTCTACCCATTTGGTGAAATAATCTATGGTGACCAGGATGTACTCGTGTTCGTTTGAGGCTGCAGGGGTTACCTTGCCAATGATGTCAATGCCCCATGTTGCAAATGGCCATGGCGAAGACATGGTAGTGAGTGGCATCGAGGGTTGATGTTTTCCACTTGCAAACACTTGACATTTATGACACTTCTTGACATGTAGATGGTAATCCCTTTCCATGGTTGACCAATAATACCCTAGTCTCACGATCTTCTTAGCTAGCATGTATCCATTCATATGCGGAGCCCCAACACCTTCATGCACTTCCAACACTATCCTTTCAGCTTCTTGTTCATTGACACACAATAGATGCACTCCGTCATGTGATCTCCGGTACAGCTTCCCCCCACACAGAATATATTGACTGGCTAACCTTCTTATGGTCTTTCTGACTACGGATGACGCCTCTTTCGGATATTCTCTTTTTTCTACAAACTACTGGATGTCATAGTACCCTGACTTTCCATCATTCGGCTCTCCTTCTTGGATAACACAACAGTAGGCCGGCTCTTCCCGTGACTTGATGATGAGAGGAGTTACACCTTCATCTTTAGGGATATCTACCATGGATGCTAGAGTGGCTAAGGCATCCGCAAACTTATTCTTTAATCTGGACAGATAAAAGAAGTCGATTCGACGGAATTCTTTCACCATAGTCTCTAAGTATTCATGATAGGGTAACAACTTCTTATCCCGAGTCTTCCATTCTCCTTTAGTCTGACATATGATCAAAGCAGAATCCCCATATACTTCCAATTCTTCCACACCCAACTCCAAGGCAGCTTCCAATGCTAGGATACAGGCTTCATATTCGGCTATATTATTAGTAGCATCGAAGGATAACCTGACAGATAATGGTATCAAGTTATTCTCCGGTGTGACTAACAATACGCCTATTCCACATCCTTTCTTATTATGAGCCCCATCAAAGAAAACTTTCCAAGGCTCCTTACTTACTTCTAGAATCTCTTCGTCGGGAAAATGGTACTCAGACGGTCTTTCTACTGACGATGGATGCTCTGCTAGAAATTCTGCCACCGCTCTCCCTTTTACTGATTTCTGCACCACATATTGAATGTCGAACTCTGATAATAGCAATAACCAACGGGCTGTCCTGTAGGATAACACTGGCTTTTCCAATAAGTACTTTAGGGGATCCATGCGACTAATGAGTTGCACTTGAAAAGACAGCATGTAATGGCGGAGCTTTTGGGTAACCCATACCAATGCCACACATGTTTTCTCTAATGCGTCGTATTTAACCTCATAGTTAGTCATCTTCTTACTCAAATAGTACACTGCATTCTCCTTTCGAGATTCTGGGAGATACTGAGCTAACATAGCTCCCATCGCAGTTTCAGTGAGTGCTAGATAAAGTAGCAAAGGCTCTGTGGACCTGCCACGTGACGGGCTTAGGTGTCCACATCATCACCGGGCGATGTGATTAGGGGGGTTTAGAAAACAAACAAAACAAAGGAGTCGCCACCTTATTTTTAAGGAATAAGGAAACCATGAAAAATATTTTATTTTAAAATCAAAACAAAACAAACTCCATTTTCAATGAAAAGACAGTCTACAAACCAGAGTTGGATTTGGGGGCTAGGTTACGACGTGGGAAGGTTCCAAGCTTTCACTTGTAGGCACCCACCTCGCCCTAATTAAAGGACTTCTAATTTATTTGGGCTATTTAAATCCTTAATGCAAACAATCCTAAATAATCTAATCAACCAAAAAATAGTGATATAAATGCAATAATCTATATTAGTTATATTAATAATAATAAAAAATATACAAACAAACCCTAAGAACCTAGAATACCCTACGGGCATCCTAGGGCGGACTTGAGCCCTATTAGCGCTTACGTAACTTACTAGTATCACCTAGCAAATATCAAAGTCCACGTAGTTCGACTACCCTAGGACTCTCCTATTGTAATCGATCACATCATCAAAGGTATTCAACCTAATTCAAGACTCTAACTTCGAGAGTTTTTGTTTGTTTAAAATCATTTATTCAAAATCATTTCGAATTAAAAGACTTTCTTAAAATCCAAATATTCTAAACAGTTCTTATCTTTAGAATTAAATTCCAATTGAAAATCTTTTCCAAAGATATTTCAAGAAAACAAATCATATTGAAAGGAATTTCATTCCAAAGTAAACATCTTTAAAACATTTCAAATCTTTTTGAAAATCATTTAATAATCAAATATCTCATAAAATCATGTTTATTTCGTAAACATTGCATCAAAAATCTTTTTAGGAAATCTCTCGAAGATTGACTCTTAAATTGAATAAAATGCACAAATCAGATAATGGTCTTTACAACAAAGGACAGTCCTAGGGAAGGTCAAGTGACCTTCCTAAACCTAGGGTCCCTAACTAGCCCTAAAGTTTGTCTAACACTCTAAAATCCTAATACAATGCATGCTGAAATTTAAACAAATTAATCAAACATTCACAAAATCAATTCTAACCATGCATGAAAATGTTCCTAAATGCATACTAATCAAACTATGTGATCCTAAACATATTTCTAAGTTAGATTTAGCCCTAAAATAAATTTTAGAAGCGATTTAAGGACATAAACAAACCCGGACAGATTTGAATATTAACCTTAAACCACCTTAAAAACCATGAAAATAAGAACAAAAATTGTGAAGATGACCTAGCATGCTTTCTACATGAATATACAAGATAAACTACAAAAATCATGCAAAACATGGCTTAAAAATGATAATTAAGCCATTTTAAAGTATATATTCAAATCTGGACAGATTTGAATACACACTTTTAATGACCTAAAAATCATTCTTAATCCATGGTTGATAATGAATAAACATCCTAATATGCATACTAATATAATATACAAATTTAAACTAACATGCTTGACTAGATTATCACATAAAACAACATTAAAATCAACAAAAAAAATGCTTTTATAATTAATTTAAACACAAGAGGAGGATCTTACCTTCGCACGCTCCCTCGTACACAATTCATATATTCAAATCATTCAATCAATATCAAGTGTTCAAATAATCATGAAAAACATAAAAAATTGACTTATGACTCATCACATGTCAAGAACAATATATTAACACATTCATATCATCATTAATACCATCAATCAAACATTAAGAGATTCAAATAACAATATGAACATATCAACACCTATTCTTTACATGCTTACACATAAAATAATGAAAAACTCATCCTAAACATGATTACTAACATAAAATAATAACAAAACTAATCCTAAACACATCTAATCACATAAAATCATAATGGAAAATATCCTAACATGCTTGCTAAACATAAAATAACAATAAAACTAACCCTAACATGCATATTCACATAAAATCGTAACAAAATAACAATAATCCTAGACATACATAAAATTACAAATAAAACTAACCCTAGTCATGCATCCTAACATAAAATTATGATAAAACTAATTAACCCTAGGCATGCATCCTAACATAAAAATCACAAATGACGAACCCTAGATATGCATACTAACATAAGATAACAACAAAACTAACTTTAATCATGCAAGCTTCATTAAACAAATATCATGTAATAACCAATATTATTCTAACATATGCAAGCAACTAAAAAAATATATTATACATCTTGAATACATGAGAATGGAGAACAAAAAAAAAGAAGGATTTACATAAAAAATCAAAGAATAAGACCATGGTTGAGCATTTACCCTTCGATCTCCTTCTTGGCTACCTTTCTCAAAGCTCCTAGCCTTGAGTTCTTGCCCCTTTAATGGTGTAACAATGGAGGACCAGATCTGTAGCCTCCTTCTCAAAACCCTAAAATTCTCTCTCTTCTTTTCCTCTAACTCTATAATGAAGCATATATAGAGCTAGGGTTCAAAACCTTGAATGGTTAGGATTTAATAATCTAAAAACAATCCTAGGGCTTAGAATGAGTCTCCCTAGGGTTTGAAAGCTGAAACCCTTCGAATTCATCCCAAAAAATCAAATCAAATCGGCCAAAATAGGTGAAAATTTCCAAAAAAGAAAAATGGGGTCGACCATCCTGGTGACCATCCTAGCCTGGACGGCTGGCTGTCCTGGGCTGGACGGTTGGCCATCCTAGCTAGGACGGTCACCGTAGTGACTTCCCAAATTTTGTCCCATTTTCAGTGGGATTTCGTATTTTGGCCATATTTTGGTCAAATCTGATCCAAATTCGATGGTTTAGGGCTCAAAACGACCGTGTTTTGATCCTCCACATGTTTAGAATGTTTTTGGGTTAAAAATACTTGACCATGGTCAAGGGTTTTAGCAAAAAGCTAGCCAATTGACCCGGTTGTGCCAAAATTGGTCATATGACCATTCTTTATTTTGTAAAATTGATCAATTAGGCTTGCACCACTTCTAAAAACATGGTTTTAATATGAAATTGGTACTTGAAAACATGTTTTGAAAATCTTTCATTTGGGTGAAAATAACCAATTCACGGTCGATTTGAACAAAGCCCTAATTCAGCTCATTCTTACCCGTGGGATCGATTTTGGGCGAATCTATCCCAACCATTTAAAGGCTCAATTGACACTTCAAATACACTCCCCACATCCATATAAACCTCATGAGGCAATCCGTTTCGAATTTGGAGGTCATTCGAAAATTATACGAGAAAAAGGACGAAAATGCCCTTCAAGTTGCAAAAACCCTAATTACCTATCGAGCTCTCATCAGAATGCCATGAAAATTTACAGGGATGTTCTAAAACACCTCAAAAGTCAAATGCAATACAAATGGGTTGATTCCAATCCAAATGTACACATGAAATAATGAATTGTCATTTTCCTCAGGAAATGGCAATTTGGGCAATTTGGTCTTTACAAGGCCAATTCCTCACCAAATGATCAACTATTCTAGTTAATCATTTGCATGAACATATGGTAGAAATAATTGGTAAAAATGGGGTGTCCACAGGCTCACCTTGCCTCGGGAGAACTAATATTGGTGGGTTGCTCAAATACCTCTTAATGGTTTCAAAGGCTTCTTGGCACGCGTCATTCCACTTCGTGGGCACATTCCTTTTAAGAAGCTTAAAGATAGGCTCACAAATCATGGTCAGCTGTGCTATAAATCGACTAATAAACTGAACTCTGCCTAAGAATCCTCGAATCTCTTTTTCTGTCTTTGGCGGCTGCATCTCTGTGATAGCTTTAATCTTTCCCGGGTCGACCTCTATTCCTTTCTGAGTGATCATAAATCGCAGCAACTTCCCTGCAGTTACTCCAAAGGCACACTTTTGAGGATTCAATCTTAGGTTATATTGAAGGAACTTGCCTAGAGCTTCAAAATGGCCTACTCGATCCTTAGACTTCACAATCATATCATCCACATACACTTTCACTTCTTTTTGAATCATATCATGTAATAAGGTGGTTGTCATTCTTTGATAGGTAGAACCAGCGTTCTTTAGGCCAAAGGGCATGACTCGATAACAGAAAGTCCCCCATTGAGTGATGAAGGAGGTTTTCTCCATATTTAGAGGGGCCATCTTTATCTGATTATAACCCGAGAACCCGTCCATGAAGGATAACAGAGCATGACCGGCAGTACTATCTACCAGGATATCTATGTGTGGCAACGGAAAATCATCTTTAGGGCATGCCTTGTTTAAATCCTGGAAGTCTACGCACATTCTAACCTTCCCATCCTTTTTAGGCATCAGCACAATGTTAGCTAACCACTCGAGGTTTTCTACTACTTGGAGAAATCTAGCGTTCATCTGTTTCATTACTTCATCCTTGATTTTCAGTGCCCACTCCGGCTTCATTCTCATCAACTTCTGCTTAACCGGCTTAACCCCCGGATTAGTAGGGATAAATTGTTGTACTATGTCGGTGTCTATTCCTGGGATATCCTTGTATGACCATGCAAATACTTATATGTTTTCTCTCAACAATCCTACCAATTTTTATTGTTCTTGTGGTGACAGAGTTGCCCTAATGTTAATTATCTTATGCGATTCATCGGATCCTAAATTAACTGATATTAATTCATCCACATTAGGTCGAGCATGTTCCATTTCCCTTCGTTGTTCAAACTCGGGGGGAACATTCTCTCTAGGATCTATATTCATGCCATATATACCCATAGAAAAAAGGAGAGACAAACTGCAAATGAGAAGAATGAAGAAAATTAATATTTTATTAATCATGAAGAAATAAAGATAACACAAACTTAAGCTATCATTCGCCTCCTAACGGAGGAGGGATGATTTTATTGAAAAAGGAAAAACAAAAGTCATATTCTATAATCCAATGGAAAGAAAGCGTAGAAATCCTACAAGCTATCATCTGATGGAAGCGATTCTTCCTTGACTGAGTATTCAACTTGAGGCTCATACTCAAGGCTCCAATTGGTTAATGGACTGGTGGTATCTTCAATGAGGTGGATAGGATCGGGCTTATGAACATGCTCTTCGATGTAGGCGATCTCTTTGAATATAGCCCCTATGGCGACTTCATCGATATGGTCGACCTAGTCAAACTCTTTATGCTCTTGGGCTATGATGGTAGTTGAAGAGAGAGGTAATGGAGTGTTGAAGAAGATTTCAAACCCAGGAACTCTAGCTTTTTGATCTTCAAGGTAAATGGGCTCGGGGAACTCACAATAAGGGAAATCATCTCATTCTTTGACAAAAGCCCCATTCACAAAGTGCACCTTTGGAGTAATTGCGGGGAAATTGTTGGGATTTATGATCACTCAGAAAGGAATAGAGGTTGACTCGGGGAAGATTAAAGCCATCACAGAGATGCAGTCGCTAAAGATAGAAAAGGAGATTCGAGGATTCTTAGGCAAAGTTCAGTTTATTAATCGATTTATAGCACAGCTGACCATGATTTGTGAGCCTATCTTTAAGCTTCTTAAGAAGGATGTGCCCATGAAGTGGAATGATGCGTGCCAAGAGGCCTTTGAAATCTATGTGGATCAGCCTATGGGATATGTAAAGAAAGGCCAAGAAAACAAAATATACAAACGGAAGAAAGCGTTTTATGGTTTGAAGCAAGTTTTGCGTGCATGGAATACCAGGATTGATGATTACTTCAGGAAGAATGGATTTGAGAAATGTTCTTACGAGCATACACTGTATATGAATAATGATAGTGAAGATACAATATTCGTGTGTTTGTATATGGATGATTTATCTTAACCGGCAATAATCTAGTCATGTTCAAATCATTCAAGAAATGTATGGTTAAAGAGTTCGAGATGACAAATATAGGCTTAATGGCTTATTTTCTTAAAATTGAAGTTGTGTAGAGAGAAGAAGAAATCTTCATATCACAAAGAAACTATACATGGGAGATTCTCAAGAAGTTCGGTATGGAGAAATGTAATCCTATCTCTATTCCTGTTGAAACAGGATTAGAATTGAAGAAAAATGAGTAAGGTGATATTGATCCAACTTATTTCAAAAGCTTGATTGGAAGTTTGAGATATTTGACGTGCACCGGACCGGATAAACTTTATGGAGTTGGACTAATAAGGAGATACATGGAGACTCCTGACCAGTCTCATTTGAATGCATCAAAAAGGATACTTCGCTACATCAAAGGTACTCTCAATGATGGTTTGTTCTATACACGAAGCGAAGATTTCAAACTAATTGGTTATTCTGATAGCGACTTAGGAAGAGACCTAGATAAAAGAAAGAGTACAATTGGATTCACGTTTTTCATGGGAGATACAAGTTTTACATGGTCATCCAAAAAGAAAGCTATTGTGACTTTGTCATCATGTGAAGCTTAATATGTTGCTGCCAGCTTAGCTGTATGTCATGGTATTTGGCTCAGGAATGTGTTGAAGAATTTGGGAATTCCACTAGATAATTCCACAGAACTATATATCGATAATCGTTCTGCAATTGCTTTAGCAAAGAATCCAGTGTAACATGAAAGGAGTAAGCACATTGATACTCGATATCATTTCATCACGAAGCATGTGAAGAATAAAGAAGTAGAACTGATATCTTGCAAAACATATGAGTAGTTTGCTGGCATATTCACAAAGCTACTTAAGCATGATTGTTGTCCCAAGTTATATAACCCTAGAGGGGGGTGAATATGGTTTTGGTAAACTTTGGACAAATATTACCAAATAAAAATTATAGTCCAATTAATTTCAGCAGAAGCACAAATATATAAACAATTATTGGAAATGAGAGCTAGTGAAAGAGAGATCAAACACAATGATTTTAACATGGTTCGGACTCCACTTACGTCCACGTCTTAAGCACCAAGCCCAAGTATTCTTCAATCCACTATGGATTACTCCTTCAAGGTGGAGAAACCTTTACAACCAACAATCTCACTTCCAGTAGAGATTACACCAATGCTCTCAACGAGACTTCAATCTTGCTTCCAATGAAGATTAGGCCAATGCTCTCCACGAGACTTCAATCTTACTTCCGGCGAAGATCAAGTCAGCGCTACCAAAGCACTTCTCACAAGCTTGATTTTGACCAACAAAATCCAAGCTTCACAAGGGGTACAATCCAACCCTTAGCTTATAAGAAATACAATAAGATTTGTGTACAATGAAGAAACTCCTTAAGAGTAGATGAAGTACAATTGAAAGCACATACTAATATTTCTCAAAGATTAAAGCTGAGTGATAATTCTTTGACTAGATCACACAAGATCGATATAAACAAGTTGGTCTAAGTTTGTATGTGTTCAGCTACTTGTTTAAGACTGTCATACAATGAGTATTTATAATCCCCAAGAGGAATATGGCCATTATGAGTAAAATTATAGCCGTTTTGGTTTGTCAAAACTAGCCGTTATAAGTTGCAGGGCATACTTAGTTGACTAGACTAACTAAGTTAGTCGACTAGAATAGTTGAAACATTTGCAATTTTGAAATCTAAGCACGATTAGTCGATTAGGACAAGGTGTTAGTCGACTACTTTTGGATTTTATGAAACCATGCTTACTGCCACTACTTTAGTCGACTAGACTGAGAGGCTTAGTCGACTAGGCAAGGTAGAACACTAATTTTCACAAAACCTAGCTAGTCTTTTGAGTTCAAAATAGCCCAAAGTGATTTTAACTTAGTTTTGACCAAAATATATTTTCAAATAAGTCTAAACTAAGGTCTTTTAGAGTCAAGGTCTTTTGAGCCAATAAAGTTCTAATATATATGAGAGATTTATTACAATTAAATCCTAAGCACTTACACACAAGAATAAATAAACATCATTATGATTGATTCTTCAATTTCTTGTGCTTGGCTTCATCTTTGAACTTTCATTATGGAGAGGCTCGCATCATTGTCCTTATTGAATATGCAATATATTCACATGAGAGATGCTTTAGCGCTTGAGCTCCATGATTGGTAAATCTTCTCATTGATGATTAAAATCATGTTCCTGTATATATATATATACTATATTGAAAGCATAAGAGTCTTAGGATAAAGTTTAATATCATAAAATATTTACTAGGATATTCATTTGATAATGTCAAGATATTCAATCAAATATTTAGCCCAATATGAAATATCTATAGTACAATGTTTGTTATCATCAAAATTATTCAACAAATGAGGATAAAACGTTTTATCAATTTGGATTGAAGCCATAAGGCTAACAATGATGTATTTTCAAAACTAAAGATATTGCTTGGAATAAAGATAAAGAATCAAGTTTAAGGTGGGATGTTGAATTATAAACTTGAAAGCTGCTGCTGCAGACATGAAGGGACATGAATGCTGTTGCTGTAGATGTGAAGGCTGCTGACATGAAAGAAGGATGTTGTTGCAGACATTGTTAATTGCATAGTAGGGTGGCTTGTTGGCTGCTTGTAGGGTGGCTTGTAGGCTGCTTGCTGGTGGCTTGTCTCTTACATTTCAGCTATAAATAGATGTCTGTAATGTAGTGTAAGCGTGTGGAGTGAAGAAGAGAGTTAGAGTGAGAGAGAATCAGAGTGTTGTATAATCTATCGGTTTCACAAATTTGTTTTTCAAAGTTTAATTCAAGAGTGTTTTTGTATTAAATTAGTCTCTAAGAGGTGTACCACAAGTGACCTCAGTTACCTTACTCAGTTACTCCCACCAACAGTTTCAACTTACGAGTGGTTTAATTAAATTGATGCATATATTTGTTTTATGATGTCCATTATTGATTGTGTTGTGCACTTTTAGCAATTCCCTAATTGTGTATCAAAGCAGTCATGTTTCCTTTTCATTCTTTTGCCAAAAGACATAAACGTATCTCTATCCTTACCCAGACTATTATATTGATAAATGGATATCAAGGCATCTTTCTTAAAACTAAAAATGTGAGCCTATTTGAATCGATTTAAATCAGTGATGGAAAATTTTTTGTTGCCAGAGTTTCAAACATAGCAACAGAAATTGCCATCGGAATGTTGATCATTAATAAATTATTAAGATAACTTGCAATGCGGTACCTGATTAAATAGTATAATTTTATTGTGACAGATTTAACCGTACGTTGGAAAAATAAAGTTCTTTCTTTTCTTTTTCTTTTTTATTTATTAATTAACCACTTTAACCCATGGCCATAATACTTACCGTTAAGTTGAATGAAAAATTATTTTTCATCAAAAACTTAGGGATGCAATGGATAAATGGGTGCAAATTGAAAGGGTAAAACTGTAATTTCCTCAGAAAAATAATCATGTGTTCCACAATAGATATTCCCTAGAAAATGTGAAAATAAAAATAATAATTCAGTCTTTGTTTATTTCTTCCCACTCATATTAACGAGGTTCAAGTGCAATGCTAACTTCAACTTGCGAACCCTCACAAATATAGTATGAAGAGAGGGGAAGATCATTTTCCATTTCTTTGAAAAGGCGGATAAGAGTTATATGATTACTAGGAATACCCCAAAGCCTTTCGATTTTCAATTTCAAATCCGCCACTGTATTTGATTCTTTCACCCTCACATGAGCTTCTGCTGTCAATGACTTAACAGAAATACTAAATTTCTGTTGTCCAGGCAGTGGGGTAACATCGAGATTGATTAATGCGACATGTTGAAAGCCATAAAATTCAATAGTGTGAAAGTTTCTTAGCTTTATGTGGTGAAACCAGAGAGTTTGCCTACCCACTTCCACACCCAGTTGCTCTTCAATCCTCTCCTTCAGTTCCAGAATTGTAGCTGAAGATGGCATTACAATCTCAGGTCTCACCTCTCCTCCTGTGATTGTACAGAGCACTGTGGCCATGATAAAACAATTGAGAAATGTATGTATTCAAGCTTAATTTAATTATGCTTATTGATTTTGTTCTTCTTATTAGCTTTGATTGGATCGATGTAAAATGAGAAGTGTAACATTTTTATTTGATAAATAAACTTGTGGTAGAATGGAAGGATAGTAATGAATTGCATGTTCCATTCACTCTAAATACATTTTTCTTCTGACTAAGTGTGATAAGGTTCAATTCTCATTTCTCATGAGAAAAATGTTTGTCACACACCTTACTTTCTGTGCTAGCTGTTTGCTATATATTGTGATTTGGGGGACACTATTGCATGAGGTAACTCATCAGATGGAAGGTCTCAATTTTCACTAAAAAAAGCAACCCAGTTGTGTAATCCAACCTTAGTTTGAAAAATTAAGGAGATAGGGAGAAAACTCAAGTGTGAGACACTTGGTTAGGAAGCAAAGACCTGATTATACAGCTAGTTTCAAATCAATTTAAAATGTAAAATCATGAGAAGCAAACAAAATTAATATTGCAAAGTAAATTTCCTTTTTCTTGTTACATATTTGTGTCACCCTGCACAGTGGTTCATGGCTACTATTAACAGATTTCCTTTATTAAACCAAGTTCAAATAATGATTAAAGCAAGAATACTGCATGTTATTGTTACCTGGGTCTTGTGCAAATATCTCCAAGCATTGTTTTCCCTTTTCCATTTGCTGATCAGTCTGTCACATGCAACCATTGCTTCAGATTCTGTCATGATTGGGTCTAAATGTGGATAGTTCCTTCGAGACAGTTCAAGTGTATTTAAGTAAAGATCAATGGCTAATCTAGAGAATATTATTAGAGCAAGCTGCAAGCAGATTTCCTAAAAACAACAAAAATCATGCTATAATTACACCATTTTATTGATTCTAAGAGAATCTCTAATGGGGTGCTATATGAGCTGCCATTACTAAAATTTGGCATTGGCACCCTAATAGCTCGCTCCACTAGGTGCCATTTGGGGTGCCAAAGTTGGCAATGCATGGCAGCCCTTGGTGCCAATTAAATTTGGCACCTCAAATATTGGCACTTGCCATTTGTTCACATCATACTTTCTCTTAAAAAAGGTGGAAATGCCAAAAATTTAGTATTAATGCATTGGAGCACATAGGTGATAAATTTTGGAATTGATGTCATTTGGTGCCATTTGGGGTACCTAGTTTTGGCATTAGCACATCAAATAGCATACATGAATGCATTGGAGATGCTCTCATGCTCTAAGCAATGCAAAACATTGATTGGCCATCTCACCAATCTGACCTTAAGATTCAAGCTACCATTAATTTTCTTGAAGAAGAAATTAAGAGGGCTATGAACATGGAAGTTTACTTCAATACTGTCCAAGTTTACTTGGCTCATCGCTGTACGTACTAAGCAGCACTGCAGTAGTAATATCAATGACTGAATACTTGATACAATTTTTTTTTTTTTTTTTTTTTTTTGGTGGAGTTACAATGGACGGGAATCAAATCCCGTACATAATCTAGCCCGATCCTTCCCCATTTTCCTACAATTCTTCACCATCCGGACTAGCCCTGATGATGGAATTTCTTTTGTTATCATAGGATATGCCCCCACCATTTAATTAAGCAGCAGCACGTACAAGAGCGGATTAAAGTCCTGTCATTAAAATCAGTTGGAGGTTGTATCAAGTCTTCTCCTAAACTTGAACACTTCTTTATCAATTAACTTCTCTCAGCAATAATAACGGCAACCACAACAATAAATATTGTAAAAGAAGAAATGATAAGGAAATATTCACAAATAATTTATATGGAACTAGTGAACTAATGCTAATTATATTCATTCAAAATCAGTGTAAAAAGCTTCCTTTATATACCACTAAAATTAGTGATCGACTCCATATATTGCCGTGAGTTGTGAGAGAGAGAGAGAGAGAGAGAAAGAGAGAGAGAGATTGAAGATATTCTAACTTCAATCAGAGAGAGAGAGAGAGAGAGATTGAAGATATTCTAACTTCAATTGTGGGCAGAAAGACTATGGTGAGCCAAATGATTTCAGAGAGATACAAGACCTTGTATCATATAAGATTTCTTCGAAGATTGTTACTGTTTTTGAAATATATATCATTCAACCTCAATCTCAAATCAAATAATTAGAATGTTACAGCTAAATAATGCTTTCAGAATAATCTTATATAATTTTCATTCAGAATTTTATATTAATTTTAACAAAGAGAGATGGATTATGTAGATAATTAAAGTAAACAACCCATGTACATCTCTTCTAGTATAACCCTTGCAAAAACTTACTACTCATGGTTTTTTTCCCTTTTTCCATGCAATCTATGAAAAATTATTCGAAGTGCCAGTTATATATAACCTCTTACACATATATAGCACTATCATGTGACAAACATATGATAGATATTATGTATTTAAAAGCTAGGTTCTATATAACCGACACACCGAATAATTTCGAGCAACCTACAACTTGTAATTAAATAACTCAAATTGCCCTTCTCTCTCTCTCTCTCGCTTTCTCTCTCTCTCCATGCACTTGCACTCGTACCTGTGCGCACGCACACACACAAAATTTAAAAAGCTAAATTTGCATTTCTATTCATTTGAGTTCGAGAAATATGTATAGGTATCGAAATATATAGTCCCAGTCCTGTCAATAGATGCTTATTTTTGCTAAAGTGATAAAGCTAATAAATAACTGTGAGATATATATTTTGAAAAACTCACTGTTGGATTAGATACTCTTCTTATGAATGTCATGTATGCTAAAAATCAAGGTGATTCAATATCAGCATTTCAAAATATAGACTGTGTAAAACTGTGATTGTCGAAAACTATTACAGTTTTTTACAGTCATATTTATGAAAAACCAAACATTGGATTATTGTAACTTTTGGTATGCATGACATCCATATGAAGACTATCTAGTCCAAAAGTCAAATTTTCAAAGGAAAATTATATGCATTAATAAAACGTATCACTATAAGAAATAAGGACAGTGAATTTTCAAAAATATCAATCGGTGATTTTTCAAAACTACCATCGTTTTTTTCTTGTAGCGATACTTGTTCGATTCGTTGTAGCGCTGTATAGCACTGCTCTTTTTTAAAATATGTATCCCGCAATTATCTATTAGTTTCATGCTTTAGCTAAAGTAAGTATACGTTGATAGATAATTTCCATTGATATATATATATATATATATATATATATATATATATATATATATATATATATATATATATATATATATATTATAATTTTTTTATTCTCATAACCCAAAAATTTATAACTATTGCAATTAACTGTTTAGGAAGAGGACCATGCAATAGAACTATGAACTTTTTCATATATGCTTTCCATCTTTACTCATAACTCATATAAGTGGTTTAAAGCAACCCAACCATAACAATGAAAAAGAAAATGATAAATATGCTCCCACAGTGAAGAAGTGAAAAATATACACGTACACTAAACTTGTACCAGGGGGGGAGAGAGAGAGAGAGAGAGAGAGAGAGAGTACTTATGAAGGGACGAATTAACCTGCAAGAATTGACCCAAGAAGAATCTGAATTCTAATATATATATATATATATATACAGGTGGGAGAATGGCCATAAACTAATCAAAAGCAAAACCCCAATCCCCAGTAAATGCATATGTCAGCTCATTTGTCAAAGAACGCAAGGATGAAAAATAAAAGGGCAAAATGAAAAATCTAACAAAAAATTAACAGTAAAACAATAAAGCATGTTAATTTAATTTCTCCACCTTTCATCCCTCTCTACTTAGCTCAAATGTAAACTCCAATATCATTAATCATTTCTCATCTCAATATATCTGCATGTATCCAAATTTCAAAATCTCATCGATACCCATCAAGAAGATAATAAATAAATGGAAGAACAAGAGAATTAAGAAGAAACAAATTTACAAAATAAATAAAAAGGCTGAAAATTAGAGAAACTTTACCATACTCAAATGGAGATGTAGTACGTGGCAGACTGACTTCTTCCCTGCGTAGTCGTTTATTGCCAATGCAGCATCATCAAGATTCACAAATCAAACAGACTGTATGATCACTCCCTTTCAATTCATTGCATGTGAATCTTGAAGAAGCTACCTCAGCAAACAACGGCTGTCCATCATTAATCCATGCACAATCATCACAAATCCCTTGTTCTAAAACAAAGATTAAATGCAAAAAACAAATAATGTAATTTGGTAAAAAATTAATTGAAAGGCTAAAAAATAGAGAGCAAATTAACAACATGTAATGAATGACGTGGCCCATCTCTGCTCACTAGTACTCTTATACCTAAAAAGAATCCCAGGCAAGAAGATTCCTCATTAACCCTAATATATTAAAACCCTAACAAAGTACACAAAAATCAATTTAATTATTAGTCACCACTTTTTAATTAAGATTTTGTTTAATTTATTTACTATTCATATATTATTTTGTAATTTTTCTCGACTGGATCTAGATTCTAATGTATACAAGACACAATATATAACCTCTTGCGAATAGTAACTTGAGGATTAATTAATTTTCAGCTAATGAATCTAACACTATCAATTGATTTCAGCCTGAACTAGCTGCAGATTAAGAAAGAAACCATGTAAATACATTACCTCTTATATATGTCAGATCCTGGCAGATAAGCGCTAACCAGAAGAAGAAATAATAACGAAACAAGGAAGAAACAACGAATTAAAGGAGAGAGAAAAGAAAAGAAGCGGATTACAGAAGAAACAGCGACCGATCGAACCTTTTTTGTTGTTTAGGTAGGTATGATATATTGGGATACATACAGTGTTGATTAAGTAAACATGGCTTTGTACGTAGAAAAAGATGAAGGAGAATCACACAGAAGAGAGAAGAGACAGTCCTCAATCCCAACGAAGGGTAATATAGACCTAAGGCATGTGACGTACAGACTGGGCAGTACGTTCGATGCTTATGGTTTGATTGCTAAGCACCACGCTCTGGCAGGCCGCTGTTTGGGGTGACCAAACCCAAGCCTCTAATTTTTTATTTGGTTTTTGGTCAATGTAAATACCATTTTGAAAAAATAACTGTTGGATTGAATATTCTTCATATGTATTATAGGCATGTCAAAAATTACAGTGATCTGACACTCGATTTCTGAAATACAGACGGTGAAAATGCTTAACATATTATATTTCAAATTCACGGTTTGTAATTTAGAAACCAACTGTCAAATTACTGTGATTTTTGGCATGCCTATTATACATAGGAAAAATATTCAATATGACGGTTTTTCAAAATATCCATTTTACACTGGCCAAAAGGTCAAGTCAAAAATTAGAGACTTGATTTGGCCATCCAAAACGGAAGCATTTTGCTGAGCTGCACGATGCGCGCTCAGCAGCCAAACCAAGCACGTACTTTTTATGCCGTTCATGATCAACTTCCAATAAAAGCATTCCATGTCAACACTACAACGAAAAAAAAATGTTACTCTATGTTTAATTCCATCAAAGAGTTTGGTGCATCTCGTGCAGGTCATGGGAAGTAATGATATTGTCTCCCATACCCATTGTACCAGATGTCATTTGAATCGGTTAAATGGGTAACCCATCTCGTTCCGTCAGGGTTTGGAAAAAAAGATTTGAAGATTCTATAGGATTTAGAAAAAAAAAAATAAGAAATCGAAAAATCCTATAGAATTTGGGGCATGAATTGAATGCGGTCTTGCAGCACTCTCGCACCGACCGGCCCTGATATATATATATATATATAGAACTTCTATTAGCAGGTGCACCTAATGCTTCTTCAGGTGCCCTCTTGTAGAACCACTTGTAATGAAAATTTTGAAAAACTGATCGTTGGATTAAATACTCCTATCATATATGTCATGTCTGCAAAAAATCATAGTGATCCAATGGTTGGTTTTTGAAAAATGTAACTTTGAAAAACTATGACTTTTTTGTTCTTTAAAATGTTATATTTTTTAGCAATCAGTTTTCTCAGAAACCAACCATTGGATCACTGTGATTTTTGGCAAGCATAACATACATTATAGGAGTATCTAATCCAACGG
>JAESVK010000576.1:0-23963 GCA_017140935.1 Hamamelis virginiana | reverse complement strand
TATATATATATATATATATATATATCTTGTAGTCGATTCCATCAAATTACCTCTAATCTTGTACGGCACCGATCTTGTACGGCACCGATCTTGTTATCTTGCTATTATTGGGGAAGGATTTGAGTATCTTCAATTCCAAAAAAAAAAAAGGCTTATTAATTAGAATAGAAAAATGCCTAACCATTGAAGTTGCTGTTAGGCCATCTCTAACGGTAGATTCAGAAGGGGAATCAAATCCACTTTTTCCTTTCAAATGCAAAAGCTGATGCTGCAATGATGGATTCAGAACTAGCTAGATGCAAAATGTATTGGATGATGGAACAATTTTTCTCCAATACACTGCATGAAAAATTGTGCTTGGTTTAGTGGAAAAGAGAGGAAGAGAAAGGAGCCAAAATAAAAAAATAAAAAAAATTTGGTGCACCATTGGAGCACTTAGATTTAAATTAATGACTTTACAATTCACTGTAAAAGATCCAGAAAATAAGTTTGGATCCATATATAATCATTGAAGTTACTCTTAGGCTCATTATTTTATAGATAACACTTAGTGGTGTTGATGCGCAAAAAGTCGTATGAATTAATTATCAATGAGAGTTCAATTATCAATGAGAGTTAACTAACTGTATTCAAAAACAAAAACCAAAAATGAGAGTTAACTATTTAATTAAAATGAAGGTTGATTTTAAAGGCCAAACTGAAATGTTGTAGTAAAGTAAGTAAAGATTGAATCAAATAATTCCTTGGTTCAAATAATTAAACATTTAGCTTGTTTGTTTGTTTGTTTGTTTGTTTGTTTTTTTTTTTTTTTTGCAACATAATACCAGTTGAGATTTGAGCTCAGATTAATCCCTAGGATATATAAACGAAATCACCCGTAAACTCTATCCATCATTATAGTTGAGGTATGAAGATTTGATCCTAAAACTTCTGTTTCGTGAGACGTGGTTACTGACGATTTGAATCATCTCGGTGGATTTCAAACATTTAGGTTTTGCTTTGGTATCCGAAGAATTAAGTTAAAATAAAATAAAATAAAATAAAAAAGAGAGAGAGAAAGGGAAGAATAAAAAGAAAATTATCCCAAGTAAAGAAACTAATTTTAATCGTTTGGATTTATTTTTTATAAGTACTTATTTACTTTTTAAATTTTTAAAAAATTAAAGAAGTACTTATAAAAAATAAATCAAACAGTGTCTAAATTAAAATATTTTTCTTTCCTTTTACTTCTAATTTTTAAAAATTCAAACCGATAATTAAACTCTAGAAAATTTTGAACAAACCCTCTTCACAATGGAGGGACAGTACAGGAGATTAAAACAAATGGATTGAATTTTTGGGAGTCACCTCAATAATTAAAAAAAATATATATAAATATTAAATAAATAAGACAGATTCCATTATCAAGAACTTTTCAGGTGGCGGGTCACGTCCGTAAAATATGATGTGAGTGGTCGAGTATTTTCATTTTCCACCGTAGAACTTTGTCTGTAAAATAATTGATAAAAGAGATATGCCAACCCCTCTTTTGTACCTCATGCTTCCCTCTTTAGTCTTTACCTAAAGAAAAGTAGACATTCAATACTTGTAAAACAAAAGACAGAAAAGTGGAAATTGCTATGGCCCGAATTGTACTAATGTTCCATAACTCTGCAATGGCCTTGACTTAAATATGCTCCAATGTAAACTCATTTTTATTTAAATTTAATCGATCCAATTTATTTGATAACCTTTTCATTTTGGAATGTTCCAAAATATATGATTACTTTGACTTTTCAAATTAAAAATTAGAATGAATTTTACATTATATTCATTTATCAAATAACTTGGAGAATGATTATTTCTTTTAGAAGGGTAAAATTGGAATACAAATTTTAAAATATAATAAAATCAAAGCAACCAATGCATTTTTTAAACTAAGTGTTTAGTCATTGTATGCACATAAATTGGGACAGCGGGAGTAATAACTTATGTTCATCAGCCTAAAACTAACTATTAATTTCTGCTCCTTTTAACTCTTCCCTAGGCCAACAAGTTTGTGTGAGACAACTGTTGATTTTGTATTAGTTAGAGTATCTCTAATGGATTTCTATTTTGGATTGTCATTGCCAAATTTGAGAGTTGTGCCGGAAAAAGTTTCTTCAATGGATTATCATCAATAACTCCCAAATTTGGTAATGGTACCTGTTCCCGGTGAAAACGACGGTCTCGAGACCTTTGGTGTAAGGTCTTAGTGCGCGGGCGTGCCAGGGCTCAAGAGCCCAAAGACCGTGTGAACACGACCTCTAGCACCTTTTTGGCCGAGAATTTAGGAAAAGTGCTAAATGCCTAGTTGGTCACTTTGAAAATTGGAATTGGAATTAGAATTAAAATTAGGCAATTGACGAGAAATAGAGGTTAATCCTCTTGGGTTCTAGTTAAAATCTAAAAGACTTAAAATAATGACTTAAGAGAGAAAGAACACAAATTAAAAATAAGAAATTACATTGACTGAAATGAGATTAACTAAAATTGAAAGACAAAAGAAAAACTTACAGTGCTTTGATGAATAAAATGAGAAATGAAATCCATTGATTAATTAAAATAAAAATTAAACTATGAAATTAGAAACTAAAGGATGCAATTATAAACTAACCACAAATAGACGAACTACTGCTACTCAAAGTGACGAACTGCTACTATAAAAATAGACGAAATACTGCTCAAAAGAAGATGAACTGCTACTACTGAAGATAAACGAACTGCTATTGGAAAACTAGCAACTGCAAATGAAAACTGGAAATTGCTTCAAGGACAACGAAAGTGCTACTGAAGATTAACAAAAGCTGGAGTATTTTGCCATGGGCTGATTTGGGTTGAATTGTGTGTCCTCTACGCTGCTGTCTTTGCTTCCTTTATAAGAAATGGGCTATAACTGCTTCAGCCCAGTTCCACTTTACTTATTATTCCCTTGGCTGCCTTCTAGCTCTGCTACGTGTTCCTCTATTAATGCTTTCAAGCTTTGCCACATGACATCATTTTGTCATGCCATTTCATCCTTCAGGCTTCCTATCTCATGCTGCCATGTGTCTTCTCATTGATTTTTATTTTCCATTGAACACTTTGCCCCCCCTATTTGGAGTTTAATTGAAAAAGTTAAATTTCAAATATACTCAGATAAGTTTAAAGCCTTTTCACCTTATCTCACGAAATCCCACAAAATCTTCTGTCATTGTTATTATCACATCTTTGGGAAATCAAATCCTCATTAGTACCAGGGCTGCTTTGATTTGACTTGAGCCGGTTTCTTTTCTCTTGTCTTCTCAAACTTTTCATCTACTCTATTCTTCCTTCGTCTTCTCTTGTTTGCAACACCTTCAAACCATGTCTATCCATACTTCTACTCCGCCATCACCAGATTCTGAGAAGTTTTCTGATGATCTCCAAGAGCAACTCGACCCAGTGATCAACAGTCAGGTAATCTCTACCAACATTATTGGTCATTTCTTCCTGTGCCCTTCTATTCCTGAACTTTTGCATTCTTATTATCCTTTATTTGTGAATGAAAGTTTGCTCTTGGAGTCCCAAGGTCTAAACTGGTCTGAATGGGCGAAAACCCAAAGAACTTGGCCAAAACCTAGCTCCGATTGGAAGACCGGGGTCGATAAACTTGAACCCCAGTTTGGACCTCTTTGGAGGAATTTAGGAATTTATCACCACTTTCAGTTGAGTAAAATCACTATTACAATGGATAAAAACCTTTTGGCTACTGCATCTTGTTTTTGGAGTCGTTCTCTTAATTCCTTTCTCTTCCCTTGTGGACCCATATCTCCCACTATCTTGGACATATGTGCGTTGACGGGTCTTTCACCCATTGGGGACCTTCCTTCTGCAGTTTATGATCCTGAGTCAGATTGAGATTTTTCTTTCTCTAATGCCACCACTTCTTGAACTGTCTATCAAAAATCTGAATATTAAACCAACACCTTCTCTCCCAATATCTCTCAGCAAGAACACTGTGCTTTTCTGTTAATGTGGTTGTGTCGATTTGTCTTGTGTGTTTCTGCTGGACAAATGACACAAGAATATCACAGGATTGCAATAGCTTTAGCATCAGGCCGAAAATTGGCCTTAGCTCCTTTTGTTTTGTCTCATCTGTATAGAGGTCTTGCAGAAATCTGTAAAAGGTCTTTATGTATAACTGGAGGTCCTATCTGGTTATTGCAATTGTGATTCTTTGAGTATTTCCCAGACCTTTTCTAATGTACAGCCATCTCAGAGGCCTACCCTATTTATGGTTTTAAGTGGGTAAGGCCTTATTTCGAACCAAAATCTTTTTCTGAATACATTACCTTCTTCTGGAAAATTTCCTTTGACCGTTCTAATTCTTTATTCTTTCCTTTTGGTCGTCGCCAGTATGGTCCTTCATGGTTCACACTTCAACCCCCTTTTTGTTGGTCCCCACCTTATTGAAAAGAGACTGATATGGGCTTCTTACCTTGTTGGAAGAGAACTCCATTATGGTGGCAATTTTGATCCCAGGAATAAGAAAATAGGGATAGAGTACTATTCTTCTAATCTTCTTAGTCGACAATTCGGATTCACCCAAGGCGTTCCTGCTCCACCATTTCTGTATTCTGTAAATTTCCCTCCTCACTCGCGAAAAGTCTATGATCAAGGTGATAAATTAAGGGAAATGAACTCTACTTACTTGGATAATCTAAAAGATTTCCTTCTCCCCCATCTCCCAAATAAACCTTCAACCACTTTATCTTTTAAGCTTTGGTGGCTTGATTGCTTTAAAAGGGTGTCTAATCATGGTCTCCATATTTTACTTGACCGATTATCCAAGGCCTTAGAGCCAATCCTCGGAAGTGAAAAGCCCATAAAGCCTCCCAAAGTCAAAAGGACAGGAAAAACAGGTAATCTTTTTCACTTGTTTATTACTTTTCCAAGAAATAATGTCTCTTCTTATACTCTCCTTATTTCAGGTGTAAAAACTTCTGTTGGTTTGCCTCAGCCGCTATTCCAAGCATTGATCTTCCAAAAGTACTTTTAAAAAGGAAAAAATTGACTCCTAAACCTGGACATGGTCCCCGTAGGTCTTCTGATAGATTAAAGTCTTCTTCAAAGTGTTCTCCCAGTTGGGGTAGCACTGTCCTAGTTGAGATTTCTGATGATGAGGGTTCTAGAAGTAAAGGTCTTGATGTGCCAGTAGTGAGTCCACCAACCAAAAGATCAAAGACCACTGGTAGCCCATTTCCTTCTCCTACTATAAGTCCTTTCCAATGGAAAAAAATTCTATAGCCACTTCTACCATGCTCGATCCTCCAAATATCATTCCTTCTGACATCCCTGATGATATTGAGGCTTGGACTGCCTCTCTTGATTTAGCTCCAATGCAAACTGATAATCCTCTCATTTCTCCTCTAGTTGAAATACCCCTTGAGATGCCTCTTGATGCCAAAATTTTAACTGTGAAGATTTCTTGAGATTTACAGTACCATTCTCCCTAATATTTCCTTTGAAATGGCTCATGAACTCCAAGAGCATTTTGTCTTCCTAAAAGGAATCCCCAGTTTGGCCTCCATGATAAATCATTTAGAAGAACATGTTATCCAACTCCCAGACCTTGTGAGGGAATTTCAAGATAACTATGCAGAGAGGCGTACTTGTGAAGCTCTACTCAAGCGTCGACAAGATCTTAAGGCTTTCATTGATAAGCTGGTGCCCTCGATCATTAAGTCCCGCGCTGATCGTGACTCTGAACAAGAAAAGTTGTCTAAACTCGCTGCTGAGACTGAAAACCTTCGCAAACAGATTGCTGACCTTCAGGCTGCTCTGGTTGTCAAAGAGGATGCTGTTGCTGCTCAAAAACTCATCGTTCAAAAGGCCCAACAATAGTATTTGATGGTTGGAAGAATATTGAAAAAATGGGTCTTGAATATAAAGCTTCTGCATCCACTGTACTCACTTTGGAAAATAAGGCGAGAGACGCGAAAGATAAAAAGTTGGAGGCAATGACCATTTGGAGTAGGGTCCCAAGTGTTAACTTTTGAACTAGGCCATTCTACAAACAACTATTTTGATGTTCTTGAACAATTTCATTTCTCTTTCCCTTTCTTTTTCTTTGTGCAACTAAACAATTATCTTGCACTGTTTTATTTTTGAAAGGTCTTGAACGGCCTCAATCTTATTTTATGACTAAGGATTTTGGTTTTGAACAGTTTCCCATGGATAATACCTTTTAAGAAACCATCCGTTAATGGACTTAATTATATTTCCAGTAGATAATTCCTGAATAGAATATGCCCCACTAGGAATCACTTTTAACACTTTAAATAGTCCTTCCAAATTTGGGGACCACTTTCCTAACCTAGGATCCTTAGTTCCTAAAGGTAAAATCACCTTCCATACTATATCATCAACTGAAAAGGCCTTAAATTTAACCTTCTTATTGTAGGCTTTTGCTATTTTCTTTTTCTGGACCTCTATAGAATTTAAGGCCATAAGTCTTTCTTCTGTTAGATTTTCTAATTCTAACAACATAGCCTCATTATACTCTTCTGGTAATAAATCATTTTGAAAGGCTATTCTTAATGAAGGTATTGTAACCTCAATTGGTAAGACCGCATCATGACCAAAGGTCAAAGCATAAGGTGTAGTCTTTATGCTTTCTTTATAAGAAGTTCTATAGGCCCATAAAACTTCAGACAATTGTAAATGCCATTGCCTTGGATTATCATCCAACATCTTACTCAAAATTTGTTTTATAGCCTTATTCACGGCCTCAACTTGCCCATTGGCCTGTGCATAATATGGAGTAGAATTGGTAAGTTTAATTCCATACTCTCTAGCATAGGCCCTCATTTGATCACCCACAAAGGCTTTAGCTTGATCAGTATTAATGGTCTCAGGCAATCCAAACCTATGAATAATATGTTCCTTGATAAATTCTATCACAGCATTTGGTCTACTACTTTCATAGGTTTTGCCTCAGTCCATTTTGAAAAATAATCCGTAGCTACTATAATAAAACAACGTAAATTAGAAGAGGGTGGATAGATCTTTCCAATAACATCAATGGCCCAACCTCTAAAAGGCCATGGTTTTATAATATAATTTAAATAAGTTGATGGGACATGTTGGATTTGGCCATGTTTTTGACAAGATTTACAACCTTTAGCAAATTTAATACAATCTCCTAAAACTGTAGGCCAATAATATCCATACCTCCAAACGAGCCACCTCATTTTGATGCCGGCTTGGTGTGCTCCGCAAATACCTTCATGAATTTCACCCATCAACAATAAAGCCTCAGAATTGTTAACACATTTCAACAAAAGGCCTTCTTCCGTCTTTCTGAATAGTTCTCCTGCATATATCACAAAATGAATTGCAAGCATTTTAATCTTTCTATCACATGGCATACCTGGGTTGGCTAGCCTCCTTATTATTGGCTCCCTCCAATCTTGTTGGCCTTCTTCAATATCATGTACTTCGAAATTCACCTCCCTGATTTTGATAGAAGGTAATGCTTTCTTTTCTACCACCACATTTCTTTTGTCTTGACCTCCGAAAAGTTTAAGACCTAAAGCTAGCTGTGCTAACTCATTTGCATCTTCATTTTCTTCTCTTGGTTTGTGTATTAAAACCACATCATCAAATGAATCAAGTAATTGGGATGTAACAGAAAAGTATGGTAATAAGGCCCAGCTATTACATTTGAATTTACCAGCTAATCTCCAATAACCTCTATTGTTCTTATATTCATCTCATGCAATATCTCAAGGCCTATAATTAAGGCCTCATATTCAACTTGATTATTACTACATTCAAAATCAAATTGATATGCATGTTCATATTTAAAACCATTTGCAGATGGAATAACTATGCCAGCCCCGGACTTTCTTTCAGTCCTTGACCCATCAAATTCTAATCTCCATGCCATGTGTTCTATCATTCCCAAATCTACTTCTACTTCCTTTATGACATCATTTGGGTGGTCCGCTAAAAAGTTAGCAAGGACCTGACCTTTCACTGCTTTTTGTGGCATATATTTTATTGCATAACCTGATATGGCAAATGCCCATCTCCCAATCCTACTTCTAGAAATAGGTCTTGATAGCATATATTTTACCAAATCGGTCTTAGATATTACATACAAAGTATTTGACATAACGTAATGTTTAAGTTTATTCGCTGTATAAAACAAAGAAAGACAGGCCTTTTCTATTGAAGTATATCTTTGTTCAGTACATGTAAAGGTTTTACTCAAATAATAAATGGCCTATCCATGGCCTTGTTCATTTACTTGTGCTAACAATGCACCTAGAGACCTTTCTGCAGTTGACAAATAAAGCCTCAAACTCTTATGAGGTATAGGTGGAATTAAAACTGGAGGCTTTGTTAGGTACTCCTTAATTTGATCAAAGGCCTTCTGATGCTCGGCCTCCCATTTAAACTCCTCGCAGGCCTTGAGCTTTAGCAAAGGTGAGAAAATAGAAGTTTTTCCTGAAAAATTAGATATAAACCAATGCAAAAAATTAATTTGACCCATAAACTTCTGTAATTCATTTTTATTCATAGGCGGCTTAACTTCCCTAATGGCCTTTAACTTATTTTTATCCACTTCTATGCCTCTTTGGTGAACTAGAAAACCAAGAAAGTTTCCAGCTCTAACTCCAAAAGCACATTTTGCTGGATTCATTTTCAGTTTATATTTTCTCATTCTTTCAAAAGCCATTCTAAGGTCTTTCAAGTGATCAAGGTATTCTTTTGACTTAACTACTATGTTATCAATATAGACCTCGATTGATTTTCCTATTAAGTCATGGAAAATCACATTCATCGCTTTCTGATAAGTAGCTCCAGCATTGCTAAGACCAAATGGCATTTTTACCCATGCATACATTCCTACGACTCCAGGACATCTAAATGTCGTTTTATGAACGTCATCTTCACTTATAAAAATCTGATTGTAGCCAGAATGGCCGTCCATAAAAGATAAGATCTTATGGCCGGCCGCTTTGTCTACTAACAAATCGGCCACAGGCATAGGGTATTCATCCTTAGGGGTTGCAAGATTTAAATTTCTAAAATCTATACATACCCTAAGTTTGCCATTTTTCTTAACTACTGGAACTATATTTGAAACCCACTCAGCGTACCTTATTGGTTTGATCAAGCCAGCCTTCAATAGCCTCTCTATTTCTTCTTTGATCTTCAAGGTTACCTCCAAGGTCATCCTCCTCGGTGGTTGTTTGAAAGGTTTGAATCTAGGCTTTATTGGCAAACGATGCTCCACCAACTTTCCGTCTAGTCCTGACATCTCGTGATAATCCCAAGCAAAACAGTCTTGGAATTCTTTAAGTAACTTGATGACCTCTCTCTTAGTGTCTTCTTCTAAAAGGCCGCTTACCAAAGTTGGCCTTTTATTCTGCTTGTCTCCTAGATTAACTTCCTCCAATAGATCTTGAACTTCTGCTCTAAGGTCTTGTTGTTGTGCAGGTTCTGCTTCTAGATCTTTCAAACCAAATCCGTCTTCCTCTATGACCTCAACATCTTCCTCCATTATACATTCGGTTTCTGTGATTTCGCAAAGGCTTTTTTCCTTGTTATATACAAACAGTTTATTGAAAAGGTCTTGAACTAGACCTTTTTGTCGATCTTCAGAAAGAGTGTAATTCATGGAATCTCTTCTATACTGCAACTAGACAACGGCTGGTCAAGTAAAATCGCCCCAAGCCTTTTTGTCTCTTGGATTACCCTTTCTATTGCCCTTTTTGAGAAAAGGTTGATTGCTGTAGTCATTTCTTTGGGCTTTCCTTCCCTATCTGTGCCTATGAATTTGATTGGGCCAACGTCACCTCCATATAAATGGGCCTCGGCTGCATTAGACCATGCAATAAAAGGTCTTTGGTCTGCCCATACTACTTCTACTTTGCTGCCGTTCCATAAGATCAAAAATTGGTGTAAAGATGAAGGAACACACCAATTGGAGTGAATCCAGTCCCTGCCCAGAAGCGCATTATAGGATGCTGTTGAATCTACCACGAAAAAGGCAGACAAACATTCCCTATTTCCAACTGCTAAGACCACTGGGAGAACTCTCTTGGTCTTTGTAACTTCTCCAGAAAAATTTTCCACCGTTACGTCTGTGGGGATAAGGTCTGATTCTGTTTTCCCTAGCTTCTTCAAACTAGCACTTGGAAGAATGTTGACAGCTGCTCCATTATCCACAAGAACCCTTTGCATAGGCCTTCCATCCATATGAACATTAATGAAAAGAGGTCTTAGGTGTTGAGTCATCTTCTCTAATGGTTTTTCGAACACTATATTCTCTGACTTTTCTATTTCTCCATCTTCGTTGACCATCTCCACCTCTTCAATGACCACTGAAGTACCCTTTGGCTTACCTTCCTCTTTTTCAATTTCGATGGGTTCCTCGTCCTCTCTTGCTTGAAAGATTAATGGCAAAGTAAATGCCATGCTGCAACCCATTACTGGTGGAAGGCTTCTAAATTGTAGAAGAAAATTGTCTTCATCACTGTCTAGCTTTAGACTTGTGTCGTCCTCATCATTCTCCGCCATAAGATCTTCTTCTTCTTCAGGTTGTCTGACTGTCTCACCTAATTGTGTGGAAAGACCTTGATCTTCATTGGATTTTAAATCAAAAGCCCCGTCTTCTATCTCCTCAAGAGCTAAAATGATCCCTTTGCCCTCTTTCGTAACGGTTCTTACTTCCATCTTGATTTTGTTGTCTTTTGAGACTACTCAAACTCTCCTGTGGTCTCCTTCAACAATTATAGTTAGATTTTTATGTACCTTGGTTGTTCCAGAATTCGAAGTTGTTTGGAAAGGCCTTCTGTATTCTACCCTTATTCTTTGAAATCTCCTTTTCTGAGTCCTGGTAAAAAGGCTTGGGAACTTGGGATGCTCCAATCTAGTCCATACTCATTCTCTAGTTAAAGGAGGCCTGATCATTCTTGAATTTTGGTTGATAACAACTTCATGAGGCCTCTGTACTGGAACCTTCGGCATCCATCTCTTCTCGATACGAGGAAATTCATGGTGCCTTTGAGTTCTTTGAAAGTGATAAGGCCTCATGAAAGGCCTTGGATAACTTTCCAGGTTCAAAGAATTATGGCAGTTGCAACAAATCTGAGGTCTGGCAGGTTTTGGAATTAAGGGAACTCTAGGATGTTGGAAACTCCAAGGTCTTTCATTCCTAAACCAACGCTGTTGGAAATGTGGAAAGTTTCTTTGATGGTGATTTTGCACTTGATTCCTCGATAAAGATCTTAAGTCAGTTGAAGCTACGGCAATCTCAGCTACTGGTAATGGATCAGTATCTACTGCCATGGCTTCTTTGTCCTTTTCTGGGAATCTCAAAAGGCCTTTGTCAATGTAATCCTGTATTATATGTCGGAAAACAACACAATTGTTAGTATCATGAGACCTTGTTGCATGCCATTTACAGAAATCCCCGGTTTCACGACCAGGAAGTTTATGGCCATCTAAAAGCCTGATAAATTTTTCGGTCAATAAATGATCAAATATCTCAAATGCTTTTTATAGATCAAATGAAAATTTTCTTTTAACATCCATAAGATTTTTTCTAACCTTTGAGTCATGAGGGGCCTCCGTATCTTTCTTTTTTAAGGCCTGGCAAACAAAAGGCTTCCTAGCTATGACTTCAGCCAAGTATACCTCAAAGTTTGGATCATGGTAATATGTCCCAAACGAGGAGGCTTTTCTCTGATCTTCCTCCCTTAAAAGCCTCTCATATCTAGACGCTCTAGCAGATAACTCAAAAAGGTCTTCAAAGTCCATGCCTTCGAATTTCTTTCGCAATTCTAATTCAAGGCCATTTTGAGCGAGTTTGACAAACTCTTGCTTGGGTAAGAAAACAGTGCATCTATTTCTGGCATTTTTAAACCTAGATATATATTGTTCTGCACTTTCACCTGATAATTGTCTAAACTTAGACAAATCGGCCATTGTCATCTCAGGTTCAAATCTATAGAATTGTATGTGAAAACGTTCTTCCATTTGTCTCCAATTTAAAATCGAATTTGGAGGCAGACTTATATACCAAGTAAAGGCCGTTCCAGTCAAAGAATTGCCAAAAAGTCTTAATTTTAGGTTGTCATTGGCCGAGACCTCACCACATTGTATGGTAAAATGGCTAATGTGTTCAATAGTGGACTGACCACCCTCTTCTGAAAACAATGTGAATTCAGGTACCTTATAACCTCGAGGAAAGTCATTGCACTGATCTATCCATTCGGGATATGGCTTTCTGTATAAAGGTCTTACAATTCTCCTATGATTACTTGCGGCCATACATTCCTAATTATGTTAAAAATCTCATTACGGTCTGGTGTATTTCCTCTATTAATATTTTCCAAAGGTCTTTCAGGAATAAAAGTCGGATTTTGAAAAACCTCAAAAGGTCTTCCACCAGTATTGCTATTCAATGTACGCCCATTTTGCCCCCCGGGCATTTGGTTCGTAAAGTCACTCATGTTAGTAGATCTAGGTCTAAAGTCCTCATTAACTATTGTGTTCAGACCTTTGTTTCCCCTAACATTCTGCCCGCCGGGCGTATTAGTAAACAAGGGCTGTTTACCAAAACTTTTTTTATCCAAAGTCAGGCCCAAGATCGGGCCTTCTAGTTGCTGTTTGTGATCCCTCAAAGTTTGAGCGATCAGGTTGGCCATTTCTCAAAGGAGGCGGAACATATGGCCTTTCATCCTCTATAGGATTGATCATTGGTGGGATAGGAGTATGTGATGAAGCAAGTTTAAGACCTTCATGACTCGACTCACCTTTGTCTGCCACATTCGTCCCTGATTCTAAGGCCTTTCTGTTGAAACATGAATCCTAAAAGCCTTTTGATCATTTGATCCACATGGTTGGCTATTATCCCCAATTGATTTCTTCATAAAGCTTGTCAAAGTCTCAAAAAATTCATTTTGTTTAGAAAATTGGCCTTGAATTTTTATAGATTGTACCTCTAAACGTTTATTCAATTTCTCAAAATGAAGTGACATAACTTCGGTCATACGATTAGGTATGTCCAGAATGGCCTTGTACATATCATTTTGACTCACTTCTACAAAAGAATTTTCCTCCTCTTGGGAGCCATCTGAAGATGTCCCACGACTTTCGATTGGATTAGTTATTGACCTTGTGATAGGTCTATTAGGTATTTAACACAAAGTGGTCCCATCGGGTGTGCCAAAAGGTGTTCCCGGTGCAAACGATGGTCTCGAGACCTTTGGTGTAAAGTCTTAGTGCACGGGCGTGCCAGGGCTCAAGAGCCCAAAGACAGTGTGAACATGATCTCTAGCACCTTCTAGGCCGAGAATTTAGAAAAAGTCCTAAATGCCTAGTTGGTCACTTTGAAAATTGGAATTGGAATTAGAATTAAAATCAGGCAATTGACGAGAAGTAGAGGTTAATCCTCTTGGGTTCTAGTGTTAAAATCTAAAAGACTTAAAATAATGACTTAAGAGAGAAACAACACAAATTAAAAATAAGAAATTACATTGACTGAAATGAGATTTACTGAAATTGAAAGACAAAAGAAAAACTTACAGTGCTTTGATCAATAAAATGAGAAATGAAATCCATTGATTAATTAAAATAAAAATTAAACTATGAAATTGGAAACTAAAGGATGCAATTATAAACTAACCACAAACAGATGAACTACTGCTACTGAAAGTAACGAATTGCTACTATAAAAATAGACGAAATACTGCTCTAAAGAAGATGAACTGCTACTGCTGATGATAAACGAACTGCTGCTGGAAAACTAGCAACTACAAATGAAAACTGGAAATTGCTTCAAGGACAACGATAGTGCTACTGAAGATTAACAAAAGCTAGAGTATTTTGCCATGGGCTGATTTGGGTTGAATTGTGTGTCCTCTACGGTGTTGTCTTTGCTTCCTTTATAGGAAATGGGCTATAACTGCTTCAGCCCACTTCCACTTAATTCTCGGATCAGTCCCCACTCTCTATATAATGGGCTGTTTATTCTCTATTTAAAACTGCCCACTGCATGTTCAGCCCACTACTTTAACTTTCACGCCCAGCTGCCACGTATTATTCCCTTGGCTGCCTTCTAGCTCTGCTACATGTTCCTCTATTAATGCTTTCAAGCTTTGCCACATGGCATCATTTTGTCATGCCATTTCATCCTTCAAGCTTCCTATCTCATGCTGCCATGTGTCTTCTCATTGATTTTTATTTTCCGGTGAACAGTACCAATGACTAGCTCCCATATTTAGCAACTTTTTTTGCAATGGCCATCTCATTCAATTCTGAATAGTCCTGATCATATTTTCCTCTAATTTAAAACTTATTGGTTCACAATGGTGTCAGATGTGAGAGATCTCTATTGGAACACAATAGTACTAAATATGGGAGAAACTCCTATTTTTGTTACCGTAACACTCTCAAATATAGAAATGGGAGGCCTAAATGGGAACTTCCCATCAGAGAATCTCTTAATACTTACAAAAAAAAAAAAAAAAGCTAGGTGACGTAGACCAGGAGGGCATTGTACACGGCTCATAATTTTATGAAATTGTTAGAATGCTGAAAATAAGATATGCTTAATTTTGGTGCTCTGGGGATGCAACAGTAATTTCATAATTGATTATGTTGAATTGTGTTAGTATTCTGTAAAATTTGATAGATGAATTGAAAACATGGAGAGATGCATGCAAACATGTAATATTCTTTTTTTTTTTTTTTTGGATAAGCAACATGCAATATTCATTGCATACTTGGATAGGCAGTGATGGACACCATTTTTCGATCAAATTCTTTCATTTTTCAATACAAATGTAAAACAGAACCTAATTTGCTATTTAATCGAATGAAAAACAGAACTGAATTTGCTATACCATGTTGAATCAAATAGAGAAACAGAAATTATATATTATTATACTTTATTATTCACTATACCTTACATTCTATAATTTTTTGACAACCTAATTTGTAGTTCTTTTCTATTTCTATTATTTTTTTTTATATTCACATAATAAATAAAATAAATAGGTAAAAGCCTGTATTTTTCCAAGGGTCACTAATCTTTCAAATCAAAGAAATTTCCAACCACGAATAAACATCAAAGGAGCTATTAGCTCTAGAGTCCAAAACATTTTTCCCTAACAGTTTCAAATTTCAAAGAGGAAGCATTTGTGAAATCACACAAGTTTTTTTTTTTTAGCTTAGTTATTCTAGACACATTAAGTTAGAACCAGAAGTTTTAAATCCAAGAGTAGAAGCAAACTTTTCAGGCACACGAATCTAGAATTTTATTTACTAATAGTAAACCTGTCTTTTCTTGGTGAAGAAATGTCTTGTTAGTTTCTTTGTACCCACTATGAGTTCTATTTGAGTTAAGTTCTATGATTTCTCTAAGTACAATGCCCAAAAAAGTAAATGGATTTTTCGAAATCCATCAAGGAAAGCTTCATGGTGAACAAAGTGAACAGACATCAATACAATGACATCGGGAAATAATCTTAATACCCAGGCTGGTAATTATTTAGTCACCATTATTAATCATTCAAAAGATGCAAGGACCAAATCAAACAGCATGACACATAAATAAAAAAAGAAGTAAGACACACACAGTTTTGTTTATATACTCAAATAGACATGTTATCTGTAAACCAAAGAAGAAAGCAAACCTGAGAGATGAAGTATTGAATTAGCAGAGATTATAAAAGTGCAAGCTTCTAGCAAATAAGAATAAGAAATATAAAAGATTATAACAAAGAAGCAGATGCTTAACAAAACACAAAAGGCAAAAAATAGAACCATTAAATGAATTAAAAAGTAGAAGTTTCATTAATTGTTCACAACATCTTTCATTGTTTCTCGCCACCCTCACATTGATGATAAACCATATCTAACCCTGTTATTCTCACATTCTTTGGAGAACTTCTCAGTTTTGGAAGTGTTGAGGTATACACCCATCTTTAACTGTCATCGCATAAGAACTCTCAATAAAAATAAAAGAAAATAAAAGTAATAAAAAATTACCTACTGCGGAACATAATTTTTGCGATGACAATATCAGTCAAAACCCAAATACTCCATTTGGCTACTGAGAAACGACCATGTTGGCCCAAAATATACTCTAGAAGGGGTGAATAGAGTATAGGCAAACTTTAAAAATAATTACCCAATAAAATTTATGGTCCAATTGAATTTAGCGGAAGATAAACAAGTTAATAAACTTAATTGGAAATGAAAGAATATAAGTTTGAATCACAACCCAACAATTAATATAGTAAGAATAAAATGAAATGCAAGAGAAGAGTTAGAGAGATTCAAACACAATAATTTTAATATGGTTCGATCTCCGTCTACATCCACGCCTCAAGATCTCCGTCTTGAGGATTCCACAATCCACTAAGGATCACTACTACAAAAACAGGAAAAGATGACATAGAAACAAGGACAGTTTTGTCAACTGTCCTTATATATGACAAAAGAGGACAGGTATTCACAGCTGTTGACAAATATAATGGTTTTAAGGACTGTTTTTAAAAACTGTCCTTATACCATAATATTTGACAACATGTTGTCCAACTGTCTTCAATTAGGTTACTTATTAGGACAGCTAATAACTGTCCACAAAATTAGTCTTTGCGTTTTATGCTTTGTCCCATGTCGTTTTAAGGTTTTTTTATTTTATTTTTTTTTTTTTCAAATTAATTAAGTTAGGTTTTCAACCAAAATTTGGGCAGCCAGCAGATTCGATCAATTCGTGAGGAGTACTCTCACGAAACCCCAGCCTCCACGAAACCCCTCCCCGGCTGCCAAACCCTAGCTCCAATCATCTCCGGCCATCAAATGTCTCTCACTCCCTCTCACACAACCACGGCTCTTCTCCGGCCCCTCCCGACGTCATGAAGGCGTCGATCCATCCAGACATCGTCACCTTCGTCCACTTCAACATCTCGAAGAACAGCCGCCAGCCCTACGTCCTCAGCACTCGAGCTGAACACCAGACCTTTGTCGATTCATGGGGTACTGGCTGAGCCGTTTCCCGTATCCCCTGTGTTGCCGGTGGCGGAACTCATCGCTCCGGCCAGGGTGCCTTCGGCAACATGCGCCGTGGTGGTCACATGTTCACTCCTACTAAGATCTAGCGCCGTTGGCACAAGAAGATCAATGTTAACCAGAAGCGATACGCCGTCGTTTCAGCTATCGCCGCGTCGGCCGTTCCTGCTCTTGTAATGGCTTAATTGGAAGAGGTATGTGCCTGAATTCTCTTTTCTTTTTCTTCTTCTTCTTTATCTGCATTTGAATTTTTTTTTCCCGTCAAGGATCTCGTTTTTGCTCTCAAAAGCAGCAAAAGAAGCAATTTTTGCTCTTAAAAGCAGTAGAAGTATTTTCGAAAAACTAACCTTCTGATTAGGCGTTTGATTGTAGTCTATGCATGTTGTATTGATTTGAAAGGTTTAGGCTTAAATCATCAGTTTATTAAGATTATATCTGAACCAGTAGCTTGCTTTTGTGAACTTCTGTTTTACTTATAAACATTTGATTAAGGCTGTGTTAAAAGTTAGATTTTAAGATTCCACAGAATTGCAGTTTCAAATGGAATCCATTCTACAGGGTCATGCCTCTGTTAAATTTTAGTGTTTACAATATATTGTGGTTTAATTAAGGTTATTCTCAAGTTTTATTTTTTATTTTTTATTTGGAAGGTTAGGGTTAGGGTTTGGAAGAAGAAATGTAGCATTTTTATTTTATTTTCTTCTTCCTCAATTTTCTTGGCAACAAACTGAGGTTAGCGTTTTAGGGGAAGGGGTTTGATGAGAATTGGGGTTTTGTAGCCTTAGGTTTGATTTAGCTTAAATTTGAATGAATGAGCTTACCATTTTGATTGCTATTTTTCGGAGAATTTCTATTCAATTGGTTTTTTTAGGATTATAATAAATTTTGAATATTCACGTGCAATTTGATTTCTGCCTCTGTTGTGCTTATAGACTTTGTTTGAGCTTCTATGCTTATGGGTTAAGTACATGCTCCATTTTTTGTCATTCTTTTATGCATAGTTTTGTACTTTTTTGTGCTAACTTTTCATGGTTGGCTTTTTTAAGGATATAGCCTCTGACTTCTACAATTTGTACTTCTGGAATGGTTATCACAGCATGATCATCTCTTATATACCTTGAACATTATATGCCGCTACTAAATTGACACAATTTCATGGTATGCACAAGGCTATGGGAGATCAGTATGAGCAATGTGTTTGCACCTTTAGTGGTTTTTATACCATTTTAAATGCTAACAGTTTAGCATTCAGAACTGGTTGAGTCCAATCTGTCAAGTGAACCCAAGTGGACCACTTAATAGTTGAAATGGAAATATTCAAGTGTTTTACCTTATTTGTCAGACTTAAGTCATCTATCAGGCATCATGGCTTCAGGTGTTTTTTTATTTATTTGACAAACTTAAGAAGTTTGAGGTCATCCATTAGGCACAGCAACTTCCATTGGAGATGTACAGCTGTAGCCGTTTTTTTTTTTTTTTTTTTTTTTTTTTTTTTTGTGATTGCAACTTGAGGTGCTGGGCTATGTATGGTTACAAACAAGCTAATTTTAGTTGTATGAAAAATGACTTCGTATGATAGAATTTGATCCATATAAATTTATATTGATCTTGAGATTAAAGCACACTCCCTATTGAGGTTCCTGATTCTTGGATCCATTTGATTTGTGTGTGTGCGTGTTTTTGTGTGTTCCCTAAACCTAGCCATAGACTGGGGTTCTGAGCTCGTATGATGACTTTTGATATCTAGAGAGGTGAGTGAACTGCATTCCACGGCCTATTAGTTGCTCTTTTTCCTTAACTTCCTTTTAACAGTAATGTGGTCCATTTGCTGATATTCATGCAAGGACTATTAGTTATGCTGGCTCTGTGTGGAGTCAATTCTGCATTTGCTTAGATAAAAGAAATGTAAGATACAATCCTGATATTATAAGCTTGTGTTTGTGAGAGATAGTTGCAATTCAAAGTGGCAATTTTTTTGTTACATCGATGATACCTCATGTAAGAAGAGACCAGTTGGTTTGTGAGATACCTCTTCTTATATTTTTTTACTCCCTCAGTTCTAAAGATGATAACTATCTAAAATATATTCCCTGCTATGGCGAATAGGAATCTGCTATCACAACAAGAAAGAGGGAGAGTTGCTTGAGTCTATGTGTTTTAAAACAGCAGCTCTCCAGCTGTATTGATCTCTACTTCTTCGGGCTTCACCCATCTTCAATTGTTCTGATCATGTTTACGTACATTTAGTTTATCTCATCTATATAATACTCACATGATGGAACAATACAAAGGAGCTGCATTTGGAGAGCCAAGCCCTCATGTTTTTGCAGTTGCAGATGTTGTATACAGGTAATTTCAATTTAGTCTATTAAATGTCACACCTTTTTTCTGTGATGCTTTTATTAATATGCATACATATGTAATCTAAGGCAATGATCAATGAAGGTAAGAGCAACTCAATTCTGGTTAGTGGAGAAAGTGGTGTTGGTAAGACTGAGACAACAAAGATGCTCATGAGATATCTTGCATATTTTGGTGGTCGATCTGGAGTAGAAAGGCGGACAGTTGAACAAGAAGTTTTAGAAGTAAGTTGAAGCTATCTATTTTGGCTTATAAGTTAGGTCCTAACTATTTTTGTGCAAACTATGATGTACTTTCACAAGTTTTGAAAGGGTTGGATAACTTGTCTAAATTAGTGGTTCTGGCTGATAAATTTTTACGGTCCAATCCAGTTCTTGAAGCATTTGGGAATGCAAAAACTGTTAGGAAGGATAAAATTAGGAATTTAGCCTTTGGTTTTCTCAAAACACGACTACGAGGTCATTATAATCTTGTAAAATATTTGACAAATGAATGTTGACATATCTACTTCTAATTTTTATTTTTACCTTTTTCCTCTCACGCTAAATGTAACATGATGCAAGTTTCATGACTGTAGAATACGAGCTGCTGGCAAAGCTAGTGCTGATGGTGTAAAGAAATCTCGTCCTCATGAGTGAGCAAGGGCAATGCCTGCTCCAGAAGCCAATGCTGAGCTTCAAGCCAATCTTGATGTATGTCAGTTAAGATGCTTCTTTCAGCAATATGCTTTGATGCTTAGGCAATTTTTTTTTTTTTTGGTTAGTGCTCTTTACAATAAGGCAGTGGAGATGGGGGTGGATCAGCAAATCAGGATTGTGCATCCAGCTGGATCCGAAGGACATTCTGGGAAGATTAATACAGAGGAGCTATTTGAATATCTAGACTCTGCACAACCGAATCGGATATTTTTGTATCCGTTTAATATTCGGTATATAGTTTCGTTGTTTGTTAATTTACGAAAACTTATTTGGAATATACATTTGTTATAAGCCTAGTTTGTTTAAAATGTTCCAGGTTTCACTGGGTCCTGGTGATAATTGACCCGTGGTCTCGACATGGCGTGTATTTGGATTCACTGGGAAATGATATCAATGCCAATCTCCTCAACACTATATCCTTGTGCGTTAAATTTTTTCTTACATATGTTGGTATATTGTTATCAATTTTAACTTTTGTTTTGGGTGTTAATTAACTAAACATGTATTGCAGTGCTTTCTCCCATTTAAATCTCAGTGGTAAGTTTAGATCAACCAAAAAGAATGCAAGGATTGACAAAGCTGTGGTAGGTTAACTTATCCAACCATGTGTGTGTACAAGGGCTACTGTAGATAATTTTTCGTGACTTAAATCTATTTCTTCAACCCGTAACATGTAATGTGTGTGTAGTGCCCAATACAGTCCGATGGAGTTGGGTGTGGTTACTATGTATTGCGATACATGAGGGATGTCGTTCACTCGCAAAGGACTGAACCGATGGAATTGGTGATATATAAAATAAATTATCAGTGCATATATCTAATTCTCTTTATTCGTGTACATATTAAGTTGTTTCTTACTATATATATATTGTCTACCATTGCAGTTTTGCAGTCGCAAAAGTTATGATAAAGGACTTATTGATGAAGTTCGATTGGAATTCATGAACTTTGTGCGAGATAATATGTGAGTGGTCAAGTTTGGTTTTGGCATTTATACCACTGAGTTTTGAAATGGATGAAACTATTTTTGAATGAAAAAAAGGTAAGTAATTGATGTTTTTTTGTAAGGTTAGTATTATTTATATCTTTATTCTGATGTCATTTTTTGAAATTCATTGGGGTTGCTGGAAATATGCCACGAGTTGGGCTTTTTGAGGGGTGGAAAAAGACAAACTAGATGTGTACTGGATGACCCTTAGTGGTGACACCAAAACCCTACCCCGGTAATTCATCTAACTATATATGTTACTTATAATTTGATTATTCATTGATTATATTTTTTATACGTACCATACTAGCCAAACATTGGATATATATATGCTCACACTAATACAACTACATGCCTTAGTCTCACCTTGCATTTTAAACTCAAGTATAAAACCTTTCTAATCTGTATGTATTTAGTGGAGTCCTGTTCTTGGATATTGATTTGTTGGGATCACTGCAAATATTGTAGTTTTGGGGGAGGAGGTTGGATGGAGACCCACTTGGTTTTATTTGCTATATGTGTAGATATTGTAGTTATTGCCTTTCACAGGAGAAAATTTGGAAATGTTGTAAATACAGAGGAAACTCTGCCGGATTTTCGTCTCAAAGATGAAAACAAACACATAGATGCTGTGATAAGAAAAATGACATTTCTCAGTTTTAACTAATTATTAAATAGTGCACTTTTGTGTGTTATAGAATATCATTAGTGACATTTATTTATGGTACTTAATTAATTTGCATTTCTATATTTTTATGTAGGCTCCTACCGCATTCGAAGACAATCATTGTTGCACGATTGAGGACATTTATTGCTGTCTATAGAGATTTGTTTTCAATTTTTTGGGAACTTATGGATTGGATATGTAATTGGAATGCCATTTAATTTCTTATATTTAACAATCTTGTACATGTGTGAGAACGGATGTGGGGTTTTGGTGTAAAGACCATTATTTTAATAGAAATATTTTATTATTATTTCCAATAATTTGTGTTGAATGGATGATTGAATATATATATATATATATATATATATATATATATAGTAACAGTACAGGAAACAAAGGTGAAGATTAAATTAAAAAAAAAATCACTTCAACTTTTTTTAGGACGGTTTTTAACTGTCCTCAAATTTAGATTTGAGGACGGATATCAACAGTCCTCAATATAGAAGGATACGAAGACAGTTCTACACCGTCCTCAAAATTGAGATTAGAAGACAGTTTAAAACAGTCATTAAAAAGGACATATAAGAAGACGGTCATAACCCATCCTTAAATTGAAGACATTAGAGGACACTATAAAATCATCCTTGAAAGGTTTTATTTAAGGACGGTGATAAACTGTCCTTAAAATGAAGGCATTAGAGGACGGCTTTCAACTGTCCTCGTATGTAAAGAATTGAGGACAGTACAGAAACTGTCCTTGAATAAAAGATGATAGTGGATAAGAAGACGCAACCCTAACCGTCCTTAAAAACTTCTGAGGACGGTTTTTAACCGTCCTTATAGCCTTTTTTTGGGGGTAGTGGATCACTCCTTCTAGGTGGAGAAACCTTTTACAACAGTCTTCTTTCCAAGGTAGAAGACACTCACCCACAATCTACTTTCAATGTGGTAGATTCTCACCAACAAGAATTTCACAAAACCCTTAAATCTCACAAGTGATACAAGATGATTTATGTGTACAAAGAGAAACTCCTTCAAGAGTAAATGTAGTACAAATAAGAGCTCTCACTAATATCTCTGAAAGATATGAACTTGTATTGGGCTCAAGAGAGAATGATTATTTTGAGATGAATCACACAAATATGGTGTAAACTAGTTGATTTGAATATGAGTGTGTTTCAATATAATTCAATATGATTCTCTAGTGATTCAAGACTTATACATATGGTATTTATAAGCTCATAAGCAGATATGGCCGTTAGAGACAAAAGTATAGCCGTTTGGTTTGCAAAAACTAGCCATTATTTGCTGCAGAGCATACTTAGTCGACTAAGACTAATAAGTTAGTCAACTAGAGCATACAAATACACTTTTGAAAAAGTTCAAGAGTAGATTAGTCGACTAGAAGAGTGAAAATCAAAGCTTTTGAAAATCCGGTCACGATTAGTCGACTAGGCAAACGGTGTTAGTTGACTAGCTTAAGTTTTCACAAAAACATGCTTACTGCCATGCTCTTAGTCGACTGAGCTTAGTGGCTTAGTCGACTAGGCTAGGCTTTAGGGCAAATTTCATAAACCTTAAGCTATACTTTGAAGTCATTTTTAGCCCTCTTTGATTTAAAAAAAAATTGACAATAAAGATGATTTTCCAAGATGAAAACATGGTCTATGGAGGTCATAGTCTTTTGAGCCAATATAGATCAATCTTAATTAAGAGATTTACATATTTAAGTCCTAATCACTCACACAAGATAAAAACAAAGTCTTCAAAAATAAATCTTCAAATCTTGTGCTAGGCTTGAGATGGGCTTGAGCAAGACTTCATCTTTGAATGGCTCTCTTCATGGTCCTTAGTGAATATATGACTATTCATATTCACATAAGGTACACTTAGAGTGCAAGAGCTTTATGGGTGCTTCAAGCAATGTTGAATCTTTTTCATTGAATGGCTTAAATCTTGTTTCTTATAAGATGAATATACTATGAAGGATATACAAGAAACATAGGATAATTAAATGTTCAACAAGGTTTAGCTAATTAACTATCCAATAAAGTTTGAAATATACCAAGATGTTCAACAAGGTATTCATGTGCATAATCATAATACAATGTTTGTTATCATTAGAATCATTCAACAAATATGGATTGAAGCCATAAGGCTAACAATCCCCCCC
>JAESVK010000575.1:254375-276203 GCA_017140935.1 Hamamelis virginiana | reverse complement strand
AGAGTTACAAATGTGTGAACTTGCACCAGAATCTAAAACCCAAGTAGAGGCAGAACTAACAGATAAGTTAGTTTCAATAAATAGAGCATCAGCCATACCTTCTAAAGGTTGGTTCTTTATGGAAGCCAGGTACTCCCTGCAGTTCCTCTTCCAATGCCCAATCTTGCCACAATGGAAGCATTTTCCTTTTATGTAATAGTTACAGGTTAAAATTGCGATCACATGACCCACATAAGACCTAGGGCTCAACTATTGGCTCTAGTTGGGCCCAACCTAAAAAGTCCATAATCTTTCCATTAGGCCCATGTATATGTTAGATATATGCTTCAGGGGCCCGTTAACCATATTATTATATGTCTTTGATGATAGTGTCCCGTTCCTTTATGGATAGTGGGAGTATCATTAAAGTACTAATAATAAAAAATGGTTAATAATATATATGTGATATATAAATGCATGTGATGTATGTTAATAATCTGATGAGACCTAAAAACCCCTCAATTTCAAAATTAAAATGTAAGGAAGAGGCATATGAGTGCTTTATCCTTGCCTCCTACCATTACAAGATAGGTGAATCTTTATTGTGGATTTGTTTGGCTGCAGATATGTGGGAACACATTCATTATGAAGGTTCAAACCAGCTTGTTACATATTGGATATCATGAGGTGCGATAATGGGGCTTACCAAGAAACTAATATATGAGGGATGCCACATTCAATTGACCATACTGATGTGAATGGTAGATGTGATTTAACTAAAGTACACTAACCAAGAAACTATTATGTGAGGTTACTGTAATTTAGAGGCTAAAGGAAGGTTGGAACTTGCTTAGTGAAGCATTGGATAAAGAGTTATCCACCCCTTTGGATTAGTGGTCCAAGAAACTATCATGTGAGGTTCACTAGTTCAAATGGGAACCCAATCCCCATTAAGAATTCAAAATTTTGAATTCTCGAATCCTATAGAGGGTGTATGGGATTTGATAAAATAGTGGGAGACACCATAAAACTAAAGACCAAGTGATTATGGTTTAATGAAATATATTAATCTGTTACTTAGTTTTGTAAATATCATGATTATACTCAAACAAATATCCGAAAATGAATTTGACTATTGTTTGACTGAATCTTGTAACAATGAGCTGTATAAAGAATTAGGAATCGTTCTTAATTCAGGATTTTATCTATTAGTTAGCTCTGCTTACTCTTGGGTATTGGATACCGGTGCTAGTTCTCACATATGTAACAATATTAAAGAACTTAGAGGAAGCAGACAATTGGGTCGAGATCAAGTTTCCCTTCGAGTAGGAAATGGAGCAAATGTTGCTGCATTAGCTGTTGGGACTTGTGACCTAATTTTACCATCAGGGCATGTTCTGAAATTAGAATACTGTTTGTTTATGCCAGCTATAGTCAGGAACATTGTTTCGGTTTCATCCTAAACACGTTCTGGCTATGAATTTGTTTTCAATAGGAATGGTTGTACTATTTCTTTTGGAAATAAGTTAGTAGGTTCTGGCATATATCTAAGCGATCTATATTTTTTGAACATGGATGGTAGTATAAACTGTTTAGAGAGGAATCAAAATGCTAAAGGGCATAAAAGACCTCGTGATGAAAATGACTCTACCTATGTATGGCATTTAAGATTAGGTCATATTAGTGAGGAAATGATCAATAGGTTAGGTAAGGATGGGCAATTGGGCTCATATGTACTTGTACCCTTACCTATCTGTGAACCTTGTCTCATGGGTAAAATGACCAAATCGCCCTTTACTGGTCACAGTGAGAGGGCAGGAGACGTACTGGGGTTAATACATTCTGATGTATGTGGACCTTTAAATAAGGTTGCCAGGGGTGGTTTCATCTACTTCATTACCTTTACCGATGATCACTCACGGTTAGGTACGGTGTATCTTATGAAACACAAATCTGAATCCTTTGAAAAGTTCAAAGAATATAGAGCTGAAGTAGAGAAACAAACTGGCAAAAGTATTAAAGCTCTTCGATCGGATCGAGGAGGATAATACTTAACCACTGAGTTTTTGGATCATCTGACTGAGGCTGGCATATTATCGCAGTGGACTCCTCCTGGTACACCTCAGCTTAATGGTGTATCTGAAAGGAGAAATCGTACTTTGATGGACATGGTACGATCGATGCTGAGTTACACTGATATATCAATATCTTTTTGGGGATATGCATTGGAGACAGCTGCTTATTTGTTGAACAAGGTTCCTTCCAAGTCTGTCCCTAAGACTCCGTATGAAATGTGGTATGGTAAGAGACCAAGCCTTAAGCATCTGAGGGTTTAGGGTTCTGTTGCATATGTTAAGAACCAAAATGCAACCAAATTGGAAGCAAGATCGAACAAATGTAGATTTGTGGGAACCCAAAAGAGTCTTTGGGATACTATTTCTATCACACTAGTGAAGAGAAAGTCTTCGTTAGTAAGTTTGTTGTCTTCTTAGAAAAAGAGTTTATTTAAGAAGGAGGCAAAGGTCAAGTGATAGATCTCAAGGAATTATCCGAGAGTTCACAGATCAACACTGATACCACCCCTGCCCCTCTTGAGGCAGAACCTACTGTTACACCACCACTTCGTAGATCTAGTAGGATATCTGCTCCTCCAGATACATATGGGTATCTTCATGAGATGAGAGAAGAGCAATTTCTTGGCGACAAGGAACATTCAGATGATCCTACTACATACGAGGGAGCGATGTTGGACATCGACTCGAGTAGATGGCAAGAGGCCATGAAATCTGAAATGGATTCGATGTATTCTAACAAAGTCTGGACTTTGGTAAATCCACCTGAGGGTATAGTACCTATAGGCTGTAAATGGATTTACAAAAGGAAGATAGGCTCGGATGGAAAGGTAGAGACCTACAAGGTGTTGACTATGAGGAAACCTTTTCGCTAGTAGCTATGCTTAAATTCATTAGGATCTTGCTGGTTATAGCCGCACACTATGAGTATGAGATATGTCAGATGGATGTAAAGACCGCCTTCCTAAATGGTAACATAGAGGAAGATCTTTATATGGAACAGCCTAAGGGCTTTATATCCAGTGGTGAGGACCACAAAGTGTGCAAGCTACAACGGTCCATTTATGGACTAAAACAAGCTTCTCGAAGTTGGAACATTCGATTCAATGAAGCAGTCAAATCGTTTGGCTTCTTTCAGAATATGGGTGAACCATGTGTGTACAAGAAGGTTAGTGGGAGTGCAGTCACATTCTTGGTTCTCTATGTGGACAACATCCTAATCATTGGGAATGATGTAGGAATGATTTCATCGGTAAAACTTTGGCTCTCTAGCAACTTCTCCATGAAGGATTTGGGAGAAGCAACCTACATACTGGGTATAAATATCTATAGAGATAGATCTAAGAGATTGCTCGGTCTCCCACAATCCATGTACATAGATAAAAATACTAAAGAGGTTCAGTATGGAGAATTCCAAAAGGGGTTTGCTACCCTTTAGACATGGAATTCATCTCTCCAAGGATATGTCTCCCAAGACAGATCAAGAGAGAGAGCATATGAATAAGATCCCTTATGCATCTGCTGTGGGGAGTCTTATGTATGCTATGCTATGTACAAGACCTGATATCAGTCATGCTGTAAGTGTTGTTAGCAGATATCAGTCTAACCCAGGTGAGGCACACTGGGTGGCAGTCAAGGGCATCCTTAAGTACTTAAGAAGAACTAAGGATTTGGCTCTTGTCTATGGAGGAGATGAGCTTAAAGTAGATGTTTTCACTGACTCTGACTTTCAGTCAGATATAGATGATAGAAAGTCTACATCTGGATATTTATTCACCTTAAATGGTGGAGTGTTTAGTTGGAAGAGTTGTAAGCAGTTACAGCGGATTCCACTACAGAGGCTGAGTATGTAGCCGCCTCGGAAGCAAAGCTGTTTGGATAATATTGAATCGTTCAATATTATAATCTTATGTCTCATCAGAAGTCCAAACACATTGATATGCGCTTCAAGATGATTTGAGAAATCATAGATAGAGAAGATATCGGTATGCAAAGAGTAGCATCTGAGGATAACACCTCAGACCCACTTACCAAGGCTTTAACCCAGAAAGTCTTGGATCGATATCTTGAGAAGATGGGGATGAAGTACGTCACTAATTGGATTTAGTGCAAGTGGAAGATTGTTAGAAGTATGCCCTAAAACCAATTGTTAGGTTGTGTTTAGGGAACTTATATTTCATTATATAATCATGTACGAAACTTTATTCATTAATGATATGGCTAATTTTATCATGTAAACTTGTGTTTAATTACTGTTCATGATAAAGTCCTTGGATAGTATGATAGAGAGTAGTATCTCAAGTGTTGAGATAGAGAGACTTACAACTCTCAAGTACATCTATCCTAAACTAGTTCCTGATCATAGGTTTATATATTTGGACGATTATAAGCCGTTAAGATTAGCACAGGTTATACTAGCTCCATGGGAGGATGGTGAGTCTCGAGCCATCTGTGTAGAGACACTATAGTAAACCTGTGGGTGCTTGTTAGAGAACAAGTACACCGAACGTGACCAATATGAGTACAGCTTATGGAATTCTATTTGTATGTCAAAAGCTGCTCATGTGTATAGTTACAATTGTAATCCTTAGACTTGAGACACCACTTGTTATCTTATGCATGAATTGCTAGAGTTTGATAGTATCTCGTACACCCTTAACCATAAGGATATAATCGGTGCTTATTGGCTCTAGTGAGTTATGCATGAAGATAAGTGAGTGTGCAATAGAGGATCACCACCCTTAATATGAAAGGACGAATGTCTTAATTAGTTCACAGATACTATCTCAATGGAGTCTTTGGCCAAAGCAGAAGGTTACCAAGAAAAGTGTTTCAAGGGTATACCTAATTGAGATTATACTCTAGTGAATTTGTGACATATGATTAAGTTATGGTTTGACATGAATCCATACCAAACTACCTTAATCAAGACATTGTTTGGTGAGGGATTATCTATAGCACGAAGGGTTTATTTACACGTTCGTATATTCACCCACACCTAGGGTACGTCATGACATATTGCTAGATGTCACTCATGACTAGTGAAGGCCTAATGATAAGAGTTATCATTGAGAGCAAAATTGGAATTGTTCCATTCGAACCTAAAAATAGAAAGTTTCTATTTTGGGAGACATTGAGATGTCCCCTGCCACTACTAGGTTGGGATGAACCCAATGGGTCACACACATAAGAACATAAGTGAGGTTCTTGAACTTGTGAGAGGGGTACACTCTAATTAATATATGTTTGACTTTAATTAATTAATGGTTAATTAATTAAGAGTCAAAAGGATATCTAATTCAAGAGTGTTAGTAACCTAAAAGGGGTTAATGGTCATGCTAGCACTAGTAACCGAACACCCCAAAAGAGGAGATGGATTAAATATAAGGAGGGAACCCTATTAGGGTTAATTAGCAAGTCATCAAAGCTCTCTCTCTCTATAGTGCCGCCACTCTCTCTCTCCCTCTCCATGCTTGCTTTTTCAAAGTGTTGAAAGATCAAGGAGGTTCATCAACTCTTGTGTTTGTGTGGACTCTCATTGGAGGCCGCCATACTTTTGGGGCTCGAGGTTTGAGCGAGGACGATCATCAAAGTGAGATAGCATTGCAAAGGAACATATCAAGTAAGCTTTATTTTAATGTCTTTAATTAAAGTTTGATTCGATTCATCGTTAGAGTTCGATTCTTGGATGAATACAATGGGAAAAATTTAAATCTATACTTTCCGCTGCGTTCCCTTCTTGTATTCTTTCATGAACCTTATGACAAAGTCCATTGGGGTATCTTTTCTAAATACAAACTTCTTTAAGAAATTGTGAGCACTTTCAGCCCTTTGAGAACTTAACATACCCATTGAAAAGATATGCTTACTGTAGGCGGGAACCCATTTATGACGCAATCCAAACATAGTGTTAAGCCATTTATTATTTCCCAACTAACTTACCTCCAAAGCATCATTCCAATTTATTATTTCTCAACTAACTTACCTCCATAGCATCATTCCAACTACTTTTAAACTCTTCAGGTGTTTAAGAATTATATACACTTGCCTGGAAATCCTTATAGTAAGCAAAATTCGCAGGGCCTAATTTTTCCAAAAACTTGTTCATTATATGCCAAATGCAATATCGGTGGAAAGTTTGAGGCATTTTTTGAGCAATTGCACTTGTCATGGCAGGGTCTTGGTCTGTAATAATGATTTGGGGTGGATTGGATTCCATGGCCATACGCCACTGATCGAACAACCAAATAAAAGAATCAATTGTCTCATCACTAAGAAAACCACACCCAAATATTATGGATTGAGAATGGTGGTTAATACCTACAATTGGAGCAAAAATCATTTCATACTTATTGGTTTGATACGTGGTGTCAAAAACAATGACGCCACCGAAGAAAGTATAAGATCCTCGTGAAATTGAGTCCGCCCAAAAACAACGAATCAACCTATCCTCCTCATTTTTCTCAAATTTAAAGTAGAACGATGTGTCTCTATCCTTCTCTGAACTAAAGTATTCGAACAAAGTTTCTGCATCAATCCTCTTCATCTCTTCTCTTAATTCTGTCTCAACATTTCTCAAATCTCTCTCCGTAAAACCTACATTTTCAATGCCACCAGATTGAATCTCCATTATTCTTAGTTGTTGATTTGCAGGAACATTTGCCTCTGATAATTGCCAAGCTAAGTTCTTCTTTGCAACACTCACCTTACGGTGTGATGTAAGTAAGTGCACTTTTCTAGGGGTTGCTAATGCATGGTTGTGCCCCTCTATGAAACCACAGACTGACCATTTTGAACAAAGTTTATGCATTGAAAAACTTATCTTAGCTTTACAACCCACCCTAGAAATACCTTTAATCCTTATTTCTCCTTTAAAATCTGTATACCCCTCTTTGTTACACACAAACTGTTTCCACCATACTTCATTCGACCCATTCGACCCCTTTCTTTTCTTAGAAGAATCAAGTCGTATACTAAAGTCAGCCTCTTTAGCATACGCATTATAAAAATCATATGCTTTATCTAAGGTATTAAAATTCTGCCCCAACATATGTTTTTTGATGTCTGCAACTTCTGGGACATAAATCACTTCAATGAACATGCAAATAATTAACACACTTAAAGGCATTGAAATAAGATATGGGAAATTTAAACATGGATCACTCCAATTAATCTTTAAAATGATATTTTATGTTTGTTGGATAACTCAGATTTTTTTCAAACATAATAAGTGATTGAGGAGGAATAAAGTGTTCTCATTTGAGCATTTGATTAGTAAAAACTCTTTCATTTTTTATCCAATTCTAACTCTTTCATTTGAACTAACACGTCAACGAATAGACTTTTGGATTATATTTAACAAAAATGTTAAATAATAATATTTATAAAAATTGGTCGTGGCCCATTACGTGGGTTGAGCATTCAACTTTCTGGATTCATACTATTTAACATGGATATGTATTTGCAGGGCCTTAATATTTTGGGTAGTTGTATACTATTTTATCATGGACACAAGCTGTCCAAGATGGATATGAGATGTGTGATATTTATAACCTTTGAAAAAAAAAAAAAAAAAAAAAAGCAATTCAGCTATGGAGACAGAGACTCCGACTTGAGTTCAACACCTGGACAGCATCTTAACATGGATATGTATTTGCAAGCATTTTTCCATTCTTGCTATTACCAACGGGCTAGGTAAATGACAATATTTCTTTTCAAAAAAATTTTTTGGCAGGAATCAATCCCCTCAAGACCCAAGTGAAAGGTTCTGTGAAGAAAAACCATGGATTCGCAGCGGAAGAGGAAAAACAAAACGTTTTCTTTTATAAAATCAATCCATGTTCACAAACCTTCAAGAATCGATTCAAGCATGGGGTCATGTATATTATAAAACACATATAATCAAGAATGAATATTTAAACAACATAAATAACTTTACTTGGTTGTGTTTTCGATGTAGCTTTCCTTCGAGTTTCAAACAGATGAAACCTCCAAAGTGTATCCACACGAGAGTAAAATTCCCTGAACTTTCTAGTCTTCCACAACACTTTATGAGCAAGCTAGCATGGAGAGGGAGAGGAGAGTGAGAATTCGGCTATATGGGGTGGGAACCCTAGAATATCAAGACTCTACTGATTAGGGTTGCATCTCCTCATATTTATAAACTATCTCCTCTTAAGGAGTGTTTGGTTACTAGTGCTAGCATGACCAAACATCCTTGAATAGAGTAATCCTATTCTTGGTTAAGTTTGACTTTTAATTATTTAACCTTTAATAAATAAAATCAAATATAACTCAAAGACAGGATTCCCCTCCCACAAGTTTAAGAAACTCACTTACTCTCTATTGTGTGTGACCCTTTGGGTTCACCCTAACCTAGCAGTGGACAGGGACATCTCTATGTCTCCTAAAATAGAAACTTTTTATTTTAAGGTTCAATTGGAACGATTCCAACTTTGCCCTCATTGAGAACACTTTATCAATAGGCTTTCACTGGTCATGAGTGACATCTAGCAACATATCATGACATACCCTAGGTTTAGGTGAATAGCAGAACTATGTGAACCCTTCATGTTATTTAATCCTTCATCCCCTAATGTCACAGTTAAGATAATAGGTATGGTTTTAGTCAAACCCTATCTCAACAACTTGATATCTGTCCCACAAAATATAATCTCAATAAGGTAATCGCAGTGAAACTCTTTTCACTGTTTACCTATCACTCTGGCCAGAGGTTCCCTTTGAGAATTATCTTTGTGAACTTATCCTGACATTCTTTCTCATATAACTGAGAGTGATGATCCTTTATTGCACACTCATCCATCTTCATGCATAACTCATTAGAGCCAATAAGCACCGATTACAACCTTATGGATAAGGTTGTACAAGATACTATCAAACTCTAGCAACCTATGCATAAGACAACTATGGTGTCTCAGGTCTAAGGACTACCAAATAAATGGACATAACACTAGAATATTCCTTTGACAAAACTACCACAGGAATATTCTTTGTAGATCATGTTCAGTGTACATATTCTCTAATATGCACCCATAGATTAACCTAAGTGTCACTACACTGATAGGAAAGACTACCTATCCTCCATATGAGTTGGTTTAAATCCGTGCTACTCTCCAAACGGTTAATTAAATATCCACTTTAATAAACCTTTGAGTAGGAACTCTTTTAGAATAGATGTATATGAGAAATATCAGTCTCTCTATCTCAACACCTTGAGATGCATATTTCTCTTATCATTTATTCATGGACCTTATCATATATGTTAGAACATATTAGATAAGTTATACCTTCCATATATTATGATAATATGAAACTTAATATACCCTTTAGGATTGGTTTTAGGGCATACTTCTAACACCAAGATTCCTAACAAGCCCCAATCAGGAATGAACTGACTCTTCAAGTCAGCAGCAACAGGGAAAAAAACAAGATTTATACTAAAACTTTTGTTTATATATGAACAAAACAAAAAAGGAAAAAAAAACACATAAATACAATAGTTTATATGAACAAAACATAAAGAGAAATGCATATCAACCAAAACAAGGGAATAAAAAAAAAAAACATTAAGATGGGCTGGTATTTTAGAGATTTTACAAAAAAAAAAAAAAAAGAAGAAAGAAATATAAATTTACAGATTTTACCAGTCGCCGGAGAAGAAAGACCATTAATGGCGGAGGGCTGTCCGTCGTCGGAGCTCTCACCGGAGCAGAGTTCACTCTCACCGAGATTTTTCCAGTCGCAGGTGCAGTTCCGGTGTGATTTTTGTAGCAATAGGGAGTTCCGTTGGGGTCTGTTGCAGGTGCAGTTTCGGCGACAGAGGGAGAGGGAGAGGGAGAGGGATAGAGAGAGAAAGAGAGAGAGAGAAAAGTCGGTGAAGGGGCTGCTGAGGGGACCCAAGCCTACTGGGGGACCCCAAAAGTCACCTTTGCTTGTACGTTTCTCTTGAACAATATAAAAAGTTGACTTGAATCTCTCACCTTAAATTTAAAAGAAATCTGACGGTGTATATCAATGGACCGCAAATGCAAATGGGGTCTGGACCCAATGCATCATTTCTGATATATATATATTTAAGTATAGATAATAATATATAATATAAAATGGATGGAATGAAGTGAATATGGATAGAATAATAGTGGATAATGGGATATATATGGATATATATATATATATGAAAAAGGAATGAAGAATGAAATAAGATAGGCATCATACAGAATATAATCATCCCAACTAGGTTGGCACAAAAGTATTTTGCTCAATCATTTGCCATAAAGGTTAAAGGAAGAAGAAAAAGAAAACAAAGAAGAAAAGGGGACTTGGGAAAAATGTTTAATGATGATATGGAAAGAAGATTAATAAAAAACAGTGAGAAAGAAAGAAATGAAATAGGAGAAGAAAAATATTTAGTGCGGAATAATCAAAATGACATCTTCATGGATATGATGCGGGGTAATCAAAACGCGCGCCGTATGGTTTAATTAATATATGGGAGAAAAGAATAGCGGGAATGTGAAAACGATGTCGTAAAGTAAATGAAATAGGCGAAAATGAAGAATTTGTGGGATGATGCAAACGGTGTCGTATGGGATATTTAAGAAACGGGAAAATGAAATTTGTGGAATGGTGAAAATGATGTCATAAGGGATAAGTGATTTGCGGGGAAGAGAATTTTGCGGATAGATGAAAACATCGTAGTTTTGAGATCTATTAAAAAATATGTGTCGGGAATAGAACGCCACCGTTTTAGAATAAGGAAATATATATATATATATATATATATATATATATATATATATATATATAGAGAGAGAGAGAGGTCAAGAAAGAAGGGGGAAAAGAAAGAATCAAGTTTTGATTTCCATTAAATACTCTGTTCAGAAACCCACTATCAAGAAATTTGAGAAGAAAGCCATGGCAACTTCTTCTTCTTTCAAGCCCTCAAAGAAGAAAATGATGCCAAAGATCAAATTAATCAACCGGTATTCAGGGGAGCGGGAAGAAAAGAATGAAACTTTGATCGGTGAGAAAAAGAATGGTCCTGGTCACATTCTAGAACCCATAATCGTGGATGGTAATCACATAGTTGAAGGGCATAGAGAAAAGTGCAGAAAGCATTTTGTAGCCAAGCAAGATGATGTTCCCATATTTTGTCCAGCGAAAACCCTAAGGATAAACTGGAAAGTGAATACAAACCCTATACCCACAACTTAGAAAGTTTGGGTAGAAGAAATGTTTAAGAACCCAATAACTGTAAAGGACTTCCAGAAATGGGGACTATATGATGCAATCCTGGTTAGCACTTATAATGTGATTCTGGATGAAAACTTGTTGAGTGCATTAGGGCAAATATTCAACCCAGAAACCAATACTTTTATGGGTATTCATAGAGAATTTGCATTTACCCCGGAGGATGCAAAGAATATTGGGAGATTAGAATACAGCATACTGGCCAGAGTTATCAGAAGAGGAACGAAAGGTATTTGCAGATCTTGAGACCGTATATCATGACTTGAACCGTAGATTTCCAACTATCAGAGATAAACACACATGTGCGATGTCATCACAAAATATCAACAGTACACATTAGATTTGTATAGATTGGCAATGGTATGGATGTATTTGAGTATATTCATCACCATTCCTTCAAGTGCAGGGAGACCAGCAGTGAGAGACATGTGGTCGATTATTTGTAGGATGAAATATGGGAAAACAATTTGTTGGGCATCTTTGGGAACTGCTCAACTGTATTTGGGTTTCCAACGGTATTCAAAATTAGCCTCAGGGGTGCTGAGCATGAATAATAATGCAGTGTATGGTCCATTCTGGCTAGCACAAATTTTTGTATGGTGGCATTTCCATTCTCTGAGCCCTCTGAGAAGTATTTATGCAGCTGACCTTGCTCGGCAAGAGAGCGTTAAAGTGTTTCATGATATAAAGCCTTTAAGAAATACTGTTCAAGCATGTTTACAGATCTTGAATGATTATTTTGAGATGAAGTGGAGAGTTGTTTATGACAATTATGAAAATTGGTGGCCTTCCTATTCTCAGACTTTGGCAAAATTGTATGATTAGATGCGTGGTATTATCGGTGAACAGTAGTATCTGGGAGTCATACGAACATTGGCTGCAGGGTATATGTTTAGAGTTCCAGAGTATAGAATACCGCATAAGACAGTTTGGGATAAAGAACCAGTGATCATCAGATATAGGCCAGATAGAGTAGCAATGCAATTTGGTCTCATTCAAACTGTTTGATTTCGATTAACGACCATTCAATCCGTGGAAGAAGCATCAGAATATTTCAACTTCTTGCATATCGGACCCAAAAGTTGGCTTCCTGGTCGAAAAGAAAAAAAATTGTTTGAATGTCAGTATAAACAGTGGTGGATTGAAATTCAAAAAGCAAGCATGGACTTGAATACTTCAAGACAGTTTTCCAAAGGCTATCCCCGTCTATAAATCTGAATGAAAGTTCAAGTCTAAAACCCTCTGAAGAAATTGAGCAACACTCCTCTGTGCAAATTGATGAAAATGTAGAAGAGACAACATGGTTTGGTTCAGCTGCAGATTTGGATCCCAATGAAAAATTATATGAGTCGGATTCCTCAAGGGCACAAGAGATTGTTCCGGAAAAAGGTAATTCTTCAGTCCTCTTCTTTTATTAGTTTCCTTCATAAAAAATAGTTAAGCAATAACTTGTTATGCAGAAACTAAAGTACAAGATGTTCAAGAGTCTGTAGCAGAGCAAACAACTTCTTCTGTTGTATCTCAAGATATCTCCACCCAAAAGAAGAAAGAAAGTAGCAAAAATGTTCCGTAATCAAAGAAGAAAGTGAAGGAATTGTGATTGAAGAACCCAAAAAATGGTTAAGCAGTAACTTGTTAGCCTTTCGATTTGCGATTGATGAACTCGAACTTCAAACGTATGAAGTCTCCAAAAGTATCCACACGAACTCAAGACCTTTGAATCCTCTTGCACTTGATCAACATTTGAGCCAAAGCAAGAATGAGAGGGAGAGTGAGAAAAATGGCTATGGAGGAGGCTCCTCTATAGCTCACGGCCCTAGGTGGGATGATGCCTTCTCACTCTTCTCTTTTAGGGTTTGGGAGTACTTAGTGCTAGCATGCACCCTAGCCCTTGTATTTATAGAAATACAAGAGTTTCTAATTTTGCAACTAAGGACTTCTTTTATTAACCATTAATAAAGTGTCCTTTTAATTTGCTTTTTAATTAGAAACTTACCCCTCTCATAAATTAAAAAGCTTTCTTAAATTCTATTATGTGTGACCCTTTGGGTTCACCCCAACCTAGCAGTGAACAGGGACATCTCCATGTCTCCTAAAATAGAAACTTTCTATTTTAAGGTTCAATTGGAACGATTCCAATTTTGCCCTCATTGATAACACTTTATCAATAGGCTTTCACTGGTCATGAGTGATGTCTAGCAATGTGTCATGACATGCCCTAGGTGTGGGTGAATAGCATAACTATATGAACCCTTCTTGTTACTTAATCCTTCATCCCCTAATGTCGTAGTTAAGATAATCAGGGTATGGATATAAGTCAAACCCTATCGTAACATTTTTGTCATATGTTCTTCAAAGTGTAATCTTAATAAGATGAACCTATGAAACACTTTCACAGTTCATCTATCACTCTGGCCAGAGATTCACATTGAGAGTTACCTTTGGGAACTGACCCTGACATTCTCTCTCATAATAATGAGAGTAATGATTCCTTATTGACCACTCATCTATCTTCATGCATGACTTATTAAAGCCAATGAGTATCGACTACAACCTTTGGGTTAAGGCTGTATAAGACACTATCAAACCCTAACAATTCAGGCATAAGACATCCATGGTGTCTCAGGCCTTAAGATTACCAAGTAAATGGACGTAACAGAAGAATATTCCTTTGACTCAATATCCACAGGAATATTATAGCAGAACAAGTTCAGTGTACATGTTCTCTAACATGCACCCACAGATTAACCTAAGTGTCACTACACTGATAGGAAAGACTACCTATCCTCCCAATGGAGTCAGTTTAAATCCTTGCTACTCTTGTCTGTTTAATAAATATTCTCTTTAATAAACCTATGAGTAGGAACTCTTTTAGAATAAATGTGTATGAGAAATATGAGTCTTCATATCTCAACAACTTGAGATACATATTTCTCTTATCATTTATTCATTGACATTATCGTATATATAATTGAATATATAAACGACAAGTGATACCTTCTAGTTAATATAATATGAAATAGATATGCTCTTTAGGATTGGTTTTAGGGCATATCTCTAACAATCACCCTTTCTCCTTTTACCAAAGCCAAGCTTTTGTTTCAAAAGTGTGCTTTTATCTCTTTAGGAGATTTGGTGAATCAAGAGCTTCGAGAAGAGATCCTAACTCAATGTCAAAGTCTTTTTAATGATTTAGAGAATGCAACCATTGGATCACCTACCAATTTGAAATACATTGATCTTCCTATGATCTTTCTAATTCATCATCAAAAAGAAGTAAGGGCTGAACTCCTCCAATGCAATGAAGCTTTGAATGAAATGCAGACCTTCTCAAGCACTTTAAAGAGCAACTTAGATTCTCAAAGCAAGGAAAAACAAACCTAACAAATTATAGACAGCAAAATTTAAGCTCTTCAAGTAGAATTACAGCACCTTCAATCTGAACAAGCTTCGAGCCAACAAAGAATTTTGAATTTAAAGATGGAAGCCATTCTCATCAAGGAAAAACTTAAGTTTTATTTAGACAACAATCCAAATTTATCAAAGAAAAAGAAAGGTCTTCTTCAGTATCTTGACAGTAGCAATGCAGACTAGAAATCTTTCAAGAAATCTCTTCAATTCTTTTAAAGAATTACTTTTGTTTAAGAATTCCAATGTACTAATACCAGCTTTTGTAGTATTTTCCTTTCTACAAACATCTTTTTCTGGCGTCATATTTTTTACTTATATTGCTTGCTTACATTTGTCTATTCTCCAAAATAGTTGGAAAATATTCCTTAAGGAATCTACCATTTATTTTTTTTGTATGAACATATTCATTTAAATTTTTTAAATGGTATGCCCCACCCCTTAAGACTTTATGAATTTAAAAAGGTCCTTCCCAATTGGTGACCATTTTCCAAATTTATGATATTTCAACCCAATTGGTAAAATAGTTCTCCAAACTAAATCACCTTCTGCAAAAGTTTTAATTTTTACCCTTTTATTATAAGCCCTTGTAGCCTTTTTTCTTTTGAAGCTGAATATAATTCAAGGCATCAACCCTTTCTTCATCTATTTCCTCAAGCTCTATTGCCATAGCTTGATTGTATTCTTCTATAAAAAGTTGGTTTTGCTTGGCTACTCTTAATGAATTTACATTTATTTCCATAGGGAGAATTGCATCATGTCCATATGTTAAAGCATAAGGTGTTGTTTCTATACTAGAATGCTTCGAAATTTTATAAGCCCACAGAACTTCTAACAACAAATCATGATATTCCCTTAGATTATTTTCCACTACTTTTTGCATAGTTTCCTTTATTGTTTTATTTGAGGACTCTGCTTGAGCATTGGCCTGAGCATAATAAGGAGTTGAGTGAATTAAAGTACTACCATATTGTTTTGCAAAATCTTTAACTTCACTTCCTACAAAAATGTTGCCTTTGATATGTAGTAATGGTTTGAGGGATTCTATACCTACTCATTATTTCTTTTATGAATTTGATAATATCATATTGGGTAACTGATACCATAGATTTTGTTTCAACCCATTTAGTAAAATAATCAGTTGCAACAATTATAAAAGAATGTTGTTTAAAGGAATGAGGAAAAATCTTCCCGATTAAATCCATAGCCCAACCTCTAAATGGCTAAGGTTTAATAGTGGAATTCAATTCTACTATCGGCCTATGATGTATATTTCCATGCCATTGGCATGCTTGACAACTGTTAGCCTTATGGCTTCCACCCAAATTTATTAAATGATTTTGATGATAACAAACATTGTGTTTTGATCTCTCATGTGTATATGAATACATTGTTGTTTTGCACATGATAATATTGTTGTATTACATATGAATATATTGATATATTGCATATGAATATTCTGTTGTTCATTCATCTGTACTAATCTATAAAGCCAACACTGAAGTTTGGTGTCATCACATTTACTTTCCATAATTACCCTTTATAAAAATAGTATTTACTATTATTTGAAAAGATATATTCTAAAAAATAAAATGATATATATGGAATTTTCATAGGACCCATTACTTTATAACTACCATATTTCATTCTCCTACTAACATTTTAGTAACTACTTTTTTAAAATTCAAATTTTATATTCAATTTCTTTTAAAATTATGTTTTTTGTTTTTCTTTGCACACGCATTGCGTGTGCTATGAATCTAGTGTTTATTGAATGAATGTTTATTATTTGACAATGTCATATTTGTTACTTGATTAACATTGCCATATTTATTGAATGTTTGGTTGGCTAACACTACTACAAAAACTGTCAAAGGGGAAACTTAAAAAGTGTCCCCATAGGTGTTTGGCGATACTTTGGGAAGTGTCACTAGGGGCTATGTCACTAAAGGTGACCACCTCAAAGGGGGCACTTTTTAAGTGTCCCTGATACGTTCCGTCACTAGGGCCTATGTCACTAAAGGTGACCACCTCAAAGGGGACACTTTTTAAGTGTCGTAATTCATCGCCTCAACAGGGACACTTTTAAAAGTGTCCCCTTTGAGGCGATGAGTGTCCCCTTTGAGGCGATGAATTACGATTTAAAAGTGTCCTTGATATGTTCACAATAGGGACACTTAAAAAGTGTCCTCATTTACTCCTTTATTTTTTATTTATTTTTTTTGTAGCAAATACTTCACAATTTTAATATGCCATTAATATATGCTATTCAATCATATATATTCACCAATGGTTGTTCTAACATGCATTCATTTCTGCGCACACAATATTAAAATATCCACACTAATATATTACTATATAATACTCATAAAAAAAAAAAAAAGAATTCATATGCATTTGCAATATATATATATATATATATATAGAAATTAGTATCACAAAGTCAACACTTTGTTAATTAATATTGAATCCTCTAATTAAGAACCAAAAGCATAACAATTTTTGCATAATCTAGTTTTTACAATCCTTGAACTGCGTGCAATCTTCATGTAATCAACATAATGCGCATCCATATATATTGCAATCATCCAGCCCCTGCATTAAAACATAGAGTTGCACTTATGAGTTCATATTGCAATTGATATATAAAGTTATATTTCATGAAAAATTAATTTACCATAAGAAAGGTGTAGGTACATCACAGATGCATGGTAAAATTAACAATACAAACTACAACCAAATCATATGTCCATTAAAACTTCAATACATGTTTCCAAACATGTATAGATATATGCAGTGCATCAATATTAATTAACAAAGTGTTGAATTCCGTACATATATACTTAAAACTTTGAAAATGGGAGCTTAGAAACTAGCAAAGTATGCAATGCACCAGGGCAAGAACTTAGTCTAGACTAGAGAAATATGATCCTTTTTTTTTCTTTAGCAGAACCATGGGACTAATCACAAATCAGAATGTTGCTTGGACTTGGGGTCCCTAAATTTTTAATTATGTTACTGTCTTTTTTCTGTTCTCTCTTTTTTTTTTAACCAATAAACAGTATAAACTCATTGAATAGAAGTGAAGCACTTTAATATTGCAAGTATATAAGAATACCTAAACAACCACGATGATGCTGAGTGCAATAATATGTAGTGACAACAAAAAAAACCACTACCTTGCACCAAACCGAAGCTGTATAGATCTGGATAGGATGAACTCAAAGCTGTACCTATAGAACTGTGACATAATCCAAGAGAATGAGAGACTAAGGAAGAAGGCACAACTCCTCAACTAGAAAAAACAAGCACTGCTATCCAAACCGAAACTAAAACATAGAATTCCAATTTTGACAATATGAACATACAAAACAATGACCAACAAGCAAAGTAGAGGATCAAAACACAAAAACAGGGGTGCTTCATGCTTGTATGGTACTTAGATTGGCAACATAAGAGATATTCAGAAGAAAACATCGTTTAACATCATTGTCTAGTTTCTAACATGCCAGCTATATGGTATCTTAGAGAAAATGCCCTCTCATTGGGAAAAAACTTATCAGTAATCTAATCGATCAAAAAATATTTTCAGAAGAAAAATAAATTCCAATTAATTTGCTTGAAGCGCCACTTCAGATTTACCAACATTAGAGCCTAAGTTCCTATCAGCAGGTCCTAAACGAAGTTGATTCAGACTTTTGATAGCTGAATCTATATCATCACCACATTCTTCAAGTGCTCTCTCAAGAAGCTAAAATCATAATGATTTAAAATGGTTAGTTGCTTGTCAAAATACCTAAAACATAAGAATTACACATACTCCATATATGACAGATACATAAATGTTCATAGAAATCAATATGACATGGATAGCCAATAATTCAACATTCCCAAGAATACCGGTGCAAATATATCTATATATATGATAAAAATAAAATAAACACGTATAGTTTATGGTAAGAGAAAAAAAAAAACACAAAAATTTGTTCAACTAAACTAAAAATTAGGACAGATGGAAACAGAACTTTTGGGTCACATCATATAAGACCATTTACAATATTAGGATGGATTTTGGGTCACCAAAATCCAAAGTCCTTATTGGTTTTTCTCAATATTTTGCCAGTTGGCTTTCGAGATCTTGGTGTTTTTAGCAGAAATATTGATGCCAAACTTGGAACTAACTACATCACTGATTGCAATGTGGTAAGTTTCACTCTGTTTTTCCGCCCTAATTTATCATTTCTGAACTTGTCATTCATGATTGCTTTCAGTCTCAGTTCTGCCATAAGGTTAGTATATGATATGCTTAATTAAAACTTTATAGGTTTAGGATTTCAATTAAAAATAAAATAGAACCAAGAAAATAGGGCAAAGAAAATCAATCAATTAAATGCACAGAGCGCATAATTTATGTGGTTCAGTGCGATGCCTATGAATATTTATAATAAAACAAATAACAACACTTGATATATGATAAACAGCTGCTATAAATCTTAAGCTTTAGGAATCACAAATGTTTTTGTATTTGTAACAGTACATCAATCTTTTGTACAAAAGAAAATTGGCCTATTGAAACTTGGAATGTTTTTTAAAGCAGTCGTGGATGAAATCCACACCTTAGAAGACAAAGTGAACATTATAAAGAGGGGGGAAATGGAGTTGTTGGATATAAAGGATGAGAAGCTATAGGCAAAGGATGAACTTATACAAAAGTCATACTTCATCTTTTGAATTTCTTCAAGCAATGACCATATAAGGGAGAATGTTGGACATGGCTGCATCGCTGTACCTGGGGTCTGGGAAGGACCAAAACTGCGAAGGATGGGGATGATGGATTATGAGTGGGCCGCAAAGAATTGCATTATGGGTTTGGGTTACAAAATTCTAAATAAATTGAAGTTTTGCATTATCTATACTCTTGAATAAAGGGCATACCTCCTTCAAAACATGAAAAGAAATTAGCCTAGTAGCCTTGGAAACCATGAAAATTACTGCAAAAGCATCTTGAATTCTCTATAAATGAAGAGGGATACTTTGTATTGGACTAACTTGATTACAAAACATGGAAATGAGACTACAAAGGTAACAATCTAGGAAAAGAAAGGACATGATCTAAAAACAAAGGCAACCATTGTTGCTGACTAAGAAAATTTGCAGAAACATGGAAATGGTATTTGGATAAGTCTGGTGTTCTATGCATGTTGAGAAAGAGAGCCTAAATTTCTACCTAAACAGAATTTCTACCTACAGACGAGGTATAATTGCCAAATTTGTCATCTGGAATTCAATAGTGACAGATAAGAATTCCTGTTAACTTTATTAAAATGAGAAAATGAGCAAAAATAATCAATATTTTGAACTAGCAGTATTCTAAGGCAGTAGTAACTAATCTCAAAACTTGAAGCATATAGAAATCAGTAATAGAATCCAATATAAACCCTTAAATAGGATAGCAAATGAAGACCAGCAATTCATTGGCACAAATGAACGTCAAGACAAGTGTTCAAGGCATAGTGCACCTAGAGGAGTCCAGAAGCCCAAACCCCAAGACAAGTGTTGTTTTGGCAACACTGCTTCTTTTGGGCAAACCCAGCCACTTCAAGAGAGAGGAGACTGCAGGCTCTTCAAAACCTCTCGCCAAATGAAGAAATCTGATCTGGATCTAGCTCTTCTATACATTTTGAACTCTGATGCTCAAGGCGTAGTCTTTCGCCGGTTTATTACATAACCTTGTTTTAATTCCAGTTTACCCAAAAAAAAAAAAAAGTAATCGATCATCAAAGAAACTCAGAAGACACACCAAATTCAACTATTCAAGCTAAATCCAGAAAATTTAAAAGGGAGAGAAGAAAAAGAAGAAGAGAAAAAACAGAAACTTAGGGAATACCGAAATTATAACTGTACTGAGTGTTCCTACTTTTTACACCAAAATATCAAAGGTCAAATAAATTTTAACTACCAGTTCACAAACACAAAGGCCAAGGGATTCCAATGCGATAGATAAAAAAACACACTCAAAACCAGTACATATATATTTACACGAATAAAGAAAATTTATAAAGAAAATTTGTGATACTGGTCACATGCTATGTCCCCATTGTCTCCAGGAACATTCCCTGAAATTTTTGGTTTGAACAATTGATAAATTAGTCACTGAAATCAAATATCAAGAAGATATATATATATATACCACCCACAAACTTTCTAAAGCACACGCAATTGAACATTATGTTAATTACTTTTATGTATGGAAATTTTTTTAAAAAAAAATTATGATCTCTCCAAATCCATGCAATTAAAAGTAGTAGACCGCTAAAAAATTCTCAACCAAACACACAGCCCAAAATCAGAGTTTGATATTGTTCCTTTAACCAATAGCTTTAAATAATTTCAGGAATTCATGGCTCCTTACCATCAAGCCAATAGGAGCCAAGAATGTAAGATCAAAACACCTGTCCAATAGTAATTTAACATATGAAGCATTATGAGAGAACTGCGAATAAATATTAGTATTCAAAGCAGACAACCAATGATTGAAGAATGCATGTATAAACATCCTGTGCATCAATTATAGAACCAGCATAGTTGATTAGCATTGATCTACATATAAACACCGAATAAATAATGCTGAATCATGTAACTCTCAGCTAATACAGCACTGATTAGTTTTGTTAGGGCTATATACTAAAAGCCATGTTTTTATGTAATAGATCTTAGTATTTATTTATTAATGAATTCTGATATTTCATTTTAAATGAGAATCTGTATGAGCTATGTTTGCATTATATTATCTTCTAATGTTATGCATGTGTGTCTTTTATTCTACATATTAGATGATCTGGTGTGTAGAGTTCGGCTTACACACAGAAGATTAGATCATCAGTTCTTGTAGAATATAAGCTTATTGTTCACAATCTGAGATGGAGTTGGACACACCATCGGTAAAATTGTAGCACATGATTTCAGTAGGTCTGTCTGTTAGTAATATGCCCTAATAGCCAATCTCACTGGTGTAATTTAGGACATAAAGTTGATTCATGTATTATTATTAGTCATTAATAAAATGGGCTTTTGATTATCATGTATTCTTCTGTTATTA
>JAESVK010000575.1:204270-216478 GCA_017140935.1 Hamamelis virginiana | reverse complement strand
TGGAGTCAACGACTCTTCTTGGAAAACTCATTTTCCAATTATCTTAAGGGACCGGAGTCCTTCTTGGAAGTTACACTTCCAATTATCTTGGAGTCATCGACTCTTCTTGGAAAAATCATTTTCTAATTATCTTAAGGGATCGGAGTCCTTCTTGGAAGTTACACTTCCAATTATCTTGGAGTCAACGACTCTTCTTGGAAAACTCATTTTCCAATTATCTCAAGGGATCGGAGTCCTTCTCGGAAGTTACACTTCCAATTATCTCAAAGTCAAACACATCAACAAACCACAAAACAAGCATTTATGTGATATCTCACTCACACAAATCATCATTTTATGTGATACTTCTCTCACATAAAATAGTCCAGATCCATTATTCCTATTGTACATCTCCCATAAGAATTATTATTTATATAGTACTTCTCCTATATAAACATTTTTAAACCATTATTTTATGTTTCACATAGCATAGTCCAAATTCATTGTTCATATGGTACATCTCTCATATGAACATATCATCAATTATATGGTACATCTCCCATATAAACCACTATTTTATGTTTCACATAAAACAATTTCAAACAATTCAAAATGTTATTTCATGCTTCACATAAAATAATTCGAACTCATCGTTCATATGGTACATCTCCCATGTGAACATATCATCAATTATCTGGTACATCTCCCATATAAAGCATTATTTTATGTCTCACATAAAATAATCTCACCTCATCATTTTATGTTTCACATAAAATAATTTCAAATCACATAAGACAATTCAAATCGTTATTTTATGTCTCACATAAAACAACTTCAAACTCATTGTTCATATGGTACACCTCCCACATGAATACATCCTCAATTATATGGTACTTCTCCCATATACAATGTTTTCAAAATCATCATTTCAAAATCATCATTCAAAATCATCATCCAAAATCATCATTTAGTGATAATTTTCATGCAAAACATGAACTAATTTTGAAAAAATTCGATCAAAAAACAAAATTTGAGAAAATCAAAGAGGGGCACACTGGTGGCCGTCCTAGCCTGGACGGCTAGCCGTCCTGGGATGGACGGTTGGCCATCCTAGCTAGGACGGTCACCATGTGTGACCCGAAAATTTTGTTTTAAAACCCCCCCTTATGCTCATGTATGCTCTTTTATGCTCCTTCTAAGCATTTCTAAGCCTATCTTGCTCCAAAACTCCCACTCTTGATCGTCAATCATCATAAACCCAACCAAACATTGGTTCATACCTTTGTCAACACAAAATCATCATCTCTCCAAGTTTTTCAACTTGTTTTCATTTGGTGTGAACCTCTCCACTCCTCACATATATACTTGACTTTCTTCAAAGATGGATAGAAATCAATCTCCTCCACCCTATTCAAAGTATCCATTCTTGGAAGTCAAGGCTAGATACAAGGCACCATCATATGGAGACTTTCATCCACCATCTCTACTCTTGGAGCCTAGAACACATCTTTCGTATATTCACTCCAAAGACAATGTAAGTTAAACTTCATCAATAACTTTTGATTCATATGCAATTGATTGAATAGAAACGCTTGTTTGCATGTTGTGATTGTTGATTTTCATATCATTATAACTTTTGGGAAAAGCATGGGAGCCCCATTTCATAGCTTCACAAGCTTGTCAATGGTACACACCAAGTGTTTGATGAAATGCCTCAATGAAGTAAACTTTGATTTTTCAAATCAAACATCTCCTAATCATGTTTCAATGATTTTTGTAGGATTTTAGAAAGTATTTGCCATGATCAATTACATTTGAAAATATCATTTTGGAAATATGCATATCATATGTTTGATAAAATGCCTAAATGGCACCATCATCTATTTTCTTCATTACAAGTCATTTCATGTCAAGTAAAGTATCTCAAAAATTTTCTATGATGTTTAATTTGATTAAAACACCATCAATTTTGAATTTGAAACACTTCGAATTTTGGTGACACCACCCATGCCTTTGATAATGAATTGTATCATACAACATGCACACATCTTTTGTAAAAACCTTTTGAAAATGTATTAATCACCTTGGTTCATTTAAAGCATAAATTTTACTTCATTTTATGATATGTAAATCAATAATCATGCTTGCATTGCATTTGAATCAAAGGTCCTTTAGAAATAACAACATTTGCTTTGATGTGAATATAACACAAATGTGCTTATGCAGCCCAATTTCGAAATTCGTACACGATATTCCCTGGGTAAACTGATCAAATGGTGGGAATTAATGGAGACACGTTAACCTCAAGCCAAGGCCATTGTAGAGCAGGCAGGCTTCAAGTTTTTCTTGGATTCTCTCTGGCTTGACAACAGGGATAGAATGGCCATGATAGCTCTATCTGAACTCTGGTGGGATACGACCAACACATTTCATTTCGGGTTCGAGGAAATGACCATGACCCCACTCGATTTCACCATGATAACAGGACTTCCTATTGGAGGCCAACCACTCGCTTTTTATGAAGAAGCTCACACCGATGAAGAGTACTTGCTAAAAATCCTGGGTGTCAAAGACATTCCTTTAACCAAAAAAAGAGTCATGCGCTCTTGGCTCTATAATCATTTCAGCATTCAAAGTGAAGAGGAGGGAGGGGAACCCGAGGATATTGCCCGAGCATTCATTCTGTATATGCTTTCATGCACTTTCTTTGCGGGTACATAGGACATAGACCCTCTAGGCTTCTTGAAGAGTTTGGAGTATATGGATAATGTTCACCTATACGACTGGGGTGGAGCGGCATTAGCGACCATGTACCGCTCCATGAGTGACAAATCACGAGATGCTACTCAAGACTTCGGCGGCTTGGCTTTCATATGGCAGGTACTGATTTCATCTGGTGTCTTTCAATAAAATCTCTCTATATTTTTGTTAATTTCTTTATCTTTCTTTCATGCAGGTATGGGCTTTCATCTACTTGGGTCTTGGTTGTCCTCTCTTGAAAGAGGGGGTTAACCAATGGCCATTTCTAGCTCGCTTTGATCCATGCCATAGGAAAAAATCCAACCTCCATAGGTATGATTATGCCACTGCCAAGGCTATCCTTGCTGGTTTCACTGCAAAACAGGTAAAATCTCAAACCATTGTCTTTCTCTTAAATCTTCCAAATTCAACTCTCATACTCTTCATAATCTTCAGGTGAACTGGGACCCCTGGGGTACTTGGAGGACTACTTTGGCTTCCCCCACACGCAGAGCGTACTCCTAACACATAGGCGAATCTTATTTGAGGGGCTTGCTGGCAAATATTGGTACTTGGGTGAAAGAGTCTGTCGCCAAGTCTATAGAAACATGGATGCAGCTAGGGTGCCTTTTCTGCCTCCTGCAAATATGCGTCACACTGATAAACTGAAGGGTGAGGCCCTGTTAGAGTCCAAGAGAGGAGTGGATCTTCCGCTTTCCTTTTCTCTGATGCGAGCTATGAGGTATTTTGTCAACAGTTCTTGATGCGCCCCTTGGCGACTGGAGAACTTCCTGAAAGGGTATGACTTTTGAGAATGCTTTCTTTCATCCCTGTAAATGCAATCACAAAACCTCATCTTTATGTCCACAGAGTCGCCGTTCCCGGGGTCAAAGCTCTAGAGCTGCTGCTAGTGATGATGATCAAGACACAAATAGGCCTCCTGCCTTGCAGCCTGCAGACTGGAATATAGAGCTAATAGTTGAAGATAACTTCGTGACTTCTACAATTTCACGACCTTCAGTCGATGAGGGATATCACATAGATCCATCTTATGAACAAGTAAGTCTTCCACTAAGTCAAAGAACTACACATGCATGCCCACAGATACACTGACATCATTCATTTCTGACAGGTTCCTCGAGAGTATTGTTAGGATTACATCGATCTTACCACCACCATGAGGCGTGACCTTCGCAGGATGAGCTTGAGGACTTCCGCTCTTACTCGTCAATGGGTAACTTCAAATCACATTCTCAAATTCATCTTCTGTCTCCTCTCACAAACTGATCAAACCGTGAACACCGTTTCAGGTACTCTGACCCACCACGTCATTCTTCAGCTGGCGAGGGATCTAGCAGAGGGACAAGGAGGAGCTCTCGAAGGCATTGACCAATCTTTTATGAGAAATGAGGTTTTACTTTGAAAATCCTATGTAATTTGCAAACATTTGTACCAAAAGAAGTTTTCTTCTCTCTAAAAGTGTATGTGCACTGTTAAAACTCATTCTGCTATTAATTCTCTCACTTTTGATCATGATTGAACTAATACCAATGTTTTAAAAGTTGTAAATAGCAACAAAGTCAACAAAAATCAAAATCGGGGCCCCGAATGCACAAAAACTAGAAAAAAAGTAGAAAACAAGCAAAATCGGCAAAATTAGGTGGCCAAATCCTGGTAACCATCCAAACCAGGACTGTTGGCCGTCCACCCTAGGACTGTTGGCCGTCCTGCCTAGGACGGTCACCGTAATGGCCAGCCTTATTTTGCCTATTTTGAGCAATTTCCAATTTTTGGTCTTTTCGGTTTCTAATTTCTCTTCAAACCTGACCTAGGAACCCTTAGCAGTCTCTACAACCATTCTACAATAGTTTTGAGCATCATGGAGGCTCTCCCCCAGGTTTTGAAAAGATTCATGGCGAGAATGACAAAGGAAGACAAAAAGGTGTTCGCTCTCTTCAACTTGAATGCATGCTTTTTTCTTCAACAAATCAAGATGGAAACCACGTTTCTCATTGCTGCAAGCCACTTTTGGGATCCCACAATTCATGTTTTCAACTTCGGCACCGAAGAAATATGCCCACTATTGGAGGAATTCTGCGCGATCATGTCTGTTCCACTGAAAGGACCTTTCATCTTCCCACAGATTCGGCGTAAGTACACAACAACTCTTGCTTCTCTTCTTGAGATCACTGAAGGAGATGCTTCTGTTAGTGATATGCCCTAATAGCCAATCTCACTGGCGTAATTTAGGACATAAAGTTGATTCATGTATTATTATTATTCATTAATAAAATGGGCTTTTGATTATCATGTATTCTTCTGTTATTATATTCATGATAAGTCTTTAGAAGGAATGTAAATATAAGATCTCAAGAGTTGAGATTAGGAGACTTATATTGTTAAAGATTTCTTTCTTAGATATTCCTAGTCATAGGATTATTTATTGGGCATTAATAATCCGGATAGACAAGTACAGGTTATGTCTGCTCAATATGGAGAATGACTAGTCTCAAGTCATTCGTGTAATGTGAAAGGAATCGATCGAAATACATGGAATCGCAGCGGAAGACAAAATAAAACTTTTTAAAATAATGATTCCATCATCGAATGATCCTAAACAAGAATCGAACAAGCATTGGGATATGTGATTTATATACAAGCAAATAAAATTTATTAAACATAAATTAATCTTACTTGATTCGCCTTTCGATTTGCAATCCTCGACCTTGAACTTCAACGCAATGAAGTCTCCAACGGTATCCACACGAGAGTAAGATTCCCTAGACCCTTCTAGTCTTTCACAACGCTTGTGAGCAAGCTAGAATGGAGAGGGAGAGGAGAGAGGATTTTTGGCCAAGGGGTTAACATAACCCTAGAATATGTAAACCCACATATTTATAGAATTTCTCCTCTTTAAGGAGTGTTTGGTTACTAGTGCTAGCATGACCAAACATCCTTGAATAGAGTAATCCTATTCTTGGTTAATTTTGACTTTTAATTAATTAACCTTTAATAATCAAAATCAAAATTAACTTAAAGACAGGATTCCCCTCTTACAGGTTTAAGGAACTCTCTTACTCTCTATTGTGTGTGACCCTTTGGGTTCACCCCAACCTAGCAGTGACTAGGGACATCTCTATGTTGCCTAAAATAGAAACTTTCTATTTAAAGGTGTAATTGAAACTATTCCAATTATGCCCTCATTGATAACACTTATCAATAGGCTTTCACTGGTCATGAGTGACGTCTAGCAATGTGTCATGACATGCCCTAGGTTTGGGTGAATAGCAAAACTATATGAACCCTTCTTGTTACTTAATCCTTCATCCTCTAATGTCATAGTTAAGATATTTAGGGTATGGATATATAAGTCAAAACCCTATCTTAACTTTTCTTGTCATATGTTCTTCAATTTATAATCTCAATAAGATGAACCCTATGAAACCCTTTCATATTTCATCTATCACTCTGGCCAGAGATTCACATTGAGAGTTATACTTAAGAACTGACCCTGACATTCTCTCTCATAACATTGAGAGTGATGATTCCTTATTGACCACTCATATGCCTTCATGCAAGACTTATTAGAGCCAATGAGTGCTGACTACAACCTTAAGATCAAGGCTGCATAAAACACTATCAAACCCTAATAACTCAGGTACAAGACATCCATGGTGTCTCAGGTCTTAGGATTACCAAATGGACGTAACATAAGAATATTCCTTTAACTTAATATCCATAGGAATATTCTAGTAGATCATGTTCAGTGTACATATTCTCTAATATGCACCCACAGATTAACCAAAGTGTCTCTACACTGATAGGAAAGACTACCTATCCTCCCATTGGAGTTAGTTTAAATCTGTGCCACTCTTGCCGGTTTAATAAATGTCCTCTTTAATAAACCTATAAGCAGGAACACTTTAAGAATAAATGTATATAAGAAATATGAGTCTTCATATCTCAACAAACTTGAGATACACATTTCTCTTATCATTTATTCATGGACATTATCGTATATATAATTAAATATACAAACGATAAGCAGTACCTTCTTATCCTAATATGAAATAGATATGCACTTTAGGATTGGTTTTAGGGCATACCTCTAACAATCTCCCACTTGCACTAAAGCCAATCACCATAGTATCTTATACTAGTCTTCGAAAGACAAGGCTTTATAACTCCTATAGATGTTATGGCAATGGAGATCCTATGCAAACAAACTTTGCATCTTTATTATTTTCAATAATAGTAATTAAACTATATGATTCTGCTGCCAACTCTGATGTCTAGTAAATGAGACCTATTTTCTTGGTAGAGAACAGTATGTACTAGGCATTCTTTTAGGCAACTTGCAAATGGCATCCTTTTAGATTCCTTTATTCATGTAAGTATTACAATCTTAACTTACTTAAGAATATACTTACTTTTATTCAGGATCACTATTCTGAATAATTCCAATATCTGCCAACAACTTTTGTAGCATTAATGATATTAAGTACATAATCTTTTATGAGATTCCATATTTCTTAAATATTAAACTCATATATATAATCCCTCATAAAATCAACATTTTTGAGAGATTAGAATTCCTGTAACTTTTATGGAATTCATGATACTACACTTAGTATTTAAAGTATGTACTTAAATAAAGAAAGCTAAGAATGAATGATGACTTTATTGCTCCCACTAGTCCTTTTTGAAACAAGGTATTTATTTATTAAACTCTTTAATAATATAAATTCCCTTATAATGTTTCATAAAGGAATGGTTCTCAACCATTATGGAAATATTGCTTTCTAATAACTCTTTATTAAAGAAAGCATAGCTTTCAAGGTTTATTTGAAATATTTCATATTTAAAATAAATTTTTAAACTACAACGTTTAACATATTTAAGTTCCTCTTTATATAATTGATTCAACTAAAATATTCTCAATATTTTCTTTTTAGCTTTACTTCAAATGAATAATTTGAACTCTTCAAATATTCATAGTTTTGAATCCTTTGAACACTTTCAAAAATTCAAAATAGATATGAAGTATTTTAAACTAAATGTAAGGTTTATACATCTCATGTATTATCCTTTTGATCTCCTTATTAATAAGGTGATCGGTTCACATTAATGAATCAAAATTCATTTATTAATGTGATCCTTGGAGTTGAATCCTTATATATTATTTTATGCATTTATTCAAAGTATTCATAAAGAGTATAGAACTTTAAATCAATTGCCAGAATTAATCCAAAATATCTAATATTATAGATTAACTGTTTTAAATAAAACCTCAATTAAGAAGTATTCAAACAATTGGCAATTTTAATAAAGATTCTATGAACTCTAAATAAACTAATCAAGTATCAAGTTTCTATGTTAAATGTATCAACTGTTGATTCATTTCCAAACAAAGAACGCTTGATATTCACTTGATCTTCTGCTTCCCTTTGTCTTCTTCATACAATCGCATTGTATAAGAAAGCACAATTAGGTATCGGATACCATAAGCAGAATAATAGTAATTCTTAATTAGTAAATGAATAAATCATAGGACGTACCATTAGAAGAACCATTCTTCAAACTAGGTACTCCTTGCAGTTTCTCTTCCAGTGATCCGCACTTGAAACTCTTTCTTTTAGACTTCTCTTTCTTAATGCTTCTTTTTGGTTTGTTATGAGACTTCTTCTTCTTTCCCTTGCCCTTAGGTTCGGTCTTAGAAGTGAAAATTTCATTGAAAGCCAAAACATTCCCTTTGGGTTCCTTTTTCAAGGTCTCCTAATACTCATTAGTATATTCATCAAATCAGTGAGGGAAGATTATGATGAATTACTTGTGACTTGCAGGAAGGGAATAAAGCAAGATGTCAATGCCCCTTTTGTTATCAGTGATCCTAACACTTAAGATCATACAATGAATGAATGTTCTGGATCATCATGAGGCAGAGCTCATTAACAGATGTCCCATACATCATCTTATAGGAGAAGAGTCCACTAACAGGATTGTACTTTACAATTCTATTTTGTGAACCCTAAATTTCCCTCAGATGTACCTTACATCATCGTTAAGCCACTTACTATAAGTGTCTTTCTTCTCCTAATATGCCTCCTTATGACAAAGCATTGGGGCAAGGGGTATTGACCACGTAGTCTATTTTGTCAGCGGCTAAGACTAGGTTTCTCAAACCAGTCTTGAAAGTTTAGGACCAGTTAAGCGGTTGTCATCAAGGATTCTAGATAAGGGGTTTAGTGGAGCCATCTACAACAGAAAATAATAACAGTAAATTTCATATTATTCAAAACATAAATACCTATTGGTTTCTAAGTCTTATGGTACCTCCCACTATTTTATTCAAATCTCATACTCCCTTAGATGAGACTTGGGAATTTCATCATCTGAATTTTCCATAGTAGGGATTGGGGTCCCATTAAAAATTAGTAGCCTCACATAATAGGTTCTTGGATACTAACCCTTAATGAGTGGATAACTCTTATCCTAATGCTTCTAAAGCAAGTTCCAATCATCCTTTAGCCTCTAAATTGTAGTATCCTCACATAATAGGTTCTTGGATAGTACTCTTTAGTTAAGTCACACCCATCATTCGCATAAGTATGGTCAATTGAATGTTGTACCCCTCATATAGCAGGTTCTTGGGATACACCATTATCGCACCTTATGATATCCAATATTAAAACAAGACAGTATGAACCCTCAGGATGAACATGTTCCCGCATATCTGCAGCCAAACACATCCACCTTAAGAATCCACCTATCATGTAATGATGGGAGGCTAGGATAAAGCCCAAGGCTTCTTCCTTACAACTTAATTTTGAATTAAAAGGGGTTTTTGTAAAAGGAGGTCTCATTTAAAATAAACATACATCACATGCATCACATATATATCAAACATACATATAATGTTTAGACCAAAATTTATTATTAGTTCTCGATTATCCTCCCACTGTCCTCCTAGAGGCTATGGTGGATTCATCTTGAACATATAATAAATTAGGTCAAGGCCCCCTACCAAGCATACATCTCATATATTAATGGGCCTTGGATTAATTATGGACTTTAGGGTGGGTTCATTCTTTGAGCCAATAAGATGAACCCTAGGTCTATAATGAGGGTCAGGTGATCGTAATTAAAACTATGTAACTATTACATCAAGACTAAAAGATTTACGAAAAGTCTTGAAGTCCTTGCCAAGTCCTTCTCAAGTACTTGCCTTTTCCTCTCGTACAAAACTCCACCATGCACCTCAAGTCCACCATGCTCCACCAAGTATCCAATATTACATTTAAAATAAAAGAAAGAAGGGGATTAAGGAGATAGGGGATACATAGGAATTGAGAGGGAAAGAGGCATCCAAGCCCCAAATTAATTACATCACTTAAATTTAAACAACTTTAAATACAACCCTTAAAATAATCCATACACATCTAATGCGGCCAATCACATCTCATTTAATTGGTCTTGAGTCCATAATTATCCATTCATATTTATACAAACTCATTGCATAAATAAAAACAACAATAAAAGAAAGGCAATGATGGCAATGGCATTTAATTAATTAGAGTCAATATTATTATTATTATTATCTCATAACAATAATAACAATTTTTTAAATCTCATTTAAAATAAAACCATCATATCTCATATGAAAGTAAAAGTACCTTTTCTTAAGTAAAACTCCTAATTAACTTAATTAGGGTTTTAAATAAATAGAATTGAAGGAATTAAATTAAAAACTCAAAACCATAAATTCTTGAAAAGACACAAAACCCAGTTTTTTACAAAACAATGAATTCAGCTACTGTTTTGGGACTAATCTTTCCTATATTAAAACAAACTTTTAAAATGTGAGAATACTCTATTTCACAAGGATTTTCAGTCCTCTTTCAAATGGAATAGGTCTCGTTTAGTGATTCCAACGTTTGGTATCACTTTAAGGCATTTTGTGACACTAACTTTAAACCATGGCAGAATCTAGAATTTGTGCACAAATGCATTTATTGGGCATAACCTAAAGTGAACTAAGTCATGGAAACACTTCAATTCACTAGGTTTTTCAGTCCTCTAAACAATGGCAGGGGTCTCGAGACTTGATTCCAACGTTTGGTATCAATTAGAGACATTTTGTGACAGAGAGTCAGATTTTCCAGAATTGACTCTTATTCACAAAAAATCTAGTGTGGCTATTCTAGGTCATTAAAAATCATGGGAACCCTTCCTAGACTTTTTTAAGACCTTATATTAATGAAGTCAATAGGTGGCAAGCTTCAAAAATCCCAGAAACTATTTTCCTTGGATTTTAGAAAAGCTTCATGATTGCTGCCCAGAAAAAACAGCAACCCAGTTTAATTTCAAAACGATTTCAAAATTAAATCTTTCAATATACAAGCATGCTAAAACGTTTTTAACATGTTTATATATCATCTAGCAACATCCCTAAATGTTTTTAAGCAATTAAAAACAATAATTCATCACATGAATTTCACAATCTCTCAAGAACACAAAAATTGTTTTATAAAAACACTTTTCATCAAATCTTTATGTTCTTCATTTTTAATTTTCAAAAACAATAAAATTTATTTTGAAAATATTATAAACACTTTATAAAACATATGAAGAACACAAGATCATGAAAACATAAAAATAATTAAGGCACACTAGGGTTCCAAACCCATGTGGCCGAAATTCATAGTGAGAGAGAGAGAGTGTGTTAGGGTTAGGGTTAGGGTTAGGGTACCTTACCATAATCTAACCTTTTTAGGGTTTCCATAAACTCCATATATGCTGCAATATTATCTATATTGTGATTATTTAAAATAAGAAAGAATCAAATCAAATATAAGAAACTTTCCTAAATTAAACAATACACAAAATAGAAACTAGGAATATCTAAGTTTGACATATAGGGATTCCTAAAACAAATTAGGAAATATTCCTATATTAGTTTAGGGTTCTAAAACCTAAAACCAGCCACCATTGATGATGAATACAAGGATTCGAAGAACCCTAATCCACCATTGTTGAACTCTTTAACAATCTTCATCAATATGCAAGTTTAAATAAAATTAAACTAAGTTATTTGCAATAATCAAGAATCAATTTTTAACAAGTTTAAAAACAATCAAGATACATGCAAATATATTCTAGCGTTATTAAACCCTAGTAGCCGAAATCCATGAGGGTGTAAAACCCCATGGCCGAAAACCCTATTAGGGTATTTTAAAGTCCTAATCACCATTGTAACTCAACTTTCTCAAAATCAAGAATTTGTTCATGTTTTCCAAAAACAAGAACTTCATCCATTCATTCATGGGTTTCCAAAAATCCAAGAATTGATTGTAATCAATGATTATAGGGTTATATAAACCCAAATCAATTATTAAATCAATAAAGAACCATATAGGGTTTATGTAACCCTAAGAGGCCGAATGTGAAAGGTTCTGTGAAAAACACAGACATGGATGCGCAGCGGAAGAGG
>JAESVK010000575.1:162215-184270 GCA_017140935.1 Hamamelis virginiana | reverse complement strand
GAATGAAATTCCTCCCATATGATTTGTTTTCTTGAAATATCTTTGAAAAAGATTTTCAATTGGAATTTAATTCTAAAGATAAGAATTATTTGGAATATTTGGATTTTATGAATGTCTTTTAATTTGAAATGATTTCAAATAAATGATTTTGAAAGAATAAAAACTCTCGAAGTTAGAGTCTTGAATTAGGTTGAAATACCTTTGATGATGTGATCGATTACAATAGGAGAGTCCTAGGGTAGTCGAACTACGTGGACTTTGATACTTACTGGGTGATACTAGTAAGTTACGTAGGCGCTAATAGGGCTCAAGTCCGCCCTAGGATGCCCGTAGGGTGTCCTAGGTTCTTACGGTTTGTTTGTATATATTTTTTATTATTATTAATATAACTAATATAGATAATGCATTTATATCACTATTTTTTTGGTTGATTAGATTATTTAGGATTGTTTGCATTAAAGATTTAAATAGCCCAAATAAATTAGAAGTCCTTTAATTAGGGCGAGGTGGGTGCCTACAAGCGAAAGTTTGGAACCTTCCCACGTCGTAACCTAGCCCCCGGATCCAACTCTGCTTTGTAGACTGTCTTTTCATTGAAAATGGAGTTTGTTTTGTTTTAAAATAAAACATTTTTATGGTTTCCTTATTCCTTAAAAATAAGGTGGCGACTCCTTTGTTTGTTTTCTAAACCCCTTTAATCACATCGCCCGGTGATGATGTGGACTCACACAATCAAAGCCCCGCCACGAGGCTGGTCCACACTATGTTGTTGGTTGCCTTAAAGTTCAGTTTCACTGCCACAGGTATCATCACATGTTCAGGTGTCTCCAGACAAACTCCTATGCCACATCCTTTCCTATTCAATGCTGCATCAAAGTGCGTTTTCCATATCTTCTTCTCAACCACAAGGATCTCCTCATCTGGGAACTGGTAATTGCCATTGTCTGCTTGTGAAGTAGCACATTCTGCCAGGTGTTCTGCTATAGCTCTTCATTTTACTGATTTCTGCAATACATACTGAATGCCGAATTCTGACAATAACAATAACCACCGCGCTGTTTTATAGGACAAAGCAGGCTTCTCAAGCAGATACTTCAATGGGTCCATTCAACTGATTAAGAGTACTTTGAAAGACATCATGTAATGGCGAAGCTTTTGAGTTGCCCATACTAATGCCACGCATGTCTTTTCCAAAGCACTATAGTTCACTTCATAATCCGTCATCGTTTTGCTGAGGTAGTAGATGGCATTCTCTTTCAAGGATTCTTCAAGATATTGAGCTAACATAGCTCCCATCGCGGTTTTGGTGACAGTTAAATAGAGTAATAACGGTTCACCTTGTCGCGGGGGAACCAGTATTGGTGGGTTGCTCAAATACCTTCTGATGGTATCAAATGCCTCTTGACATTCCTCATTCCACTTAGTCGGTACATCCTTCTTTAGCAACTTGAAAATCGGCTCGCAGATGGTAGTCAACTGAGCTATGAAATGGCTGATAAACTGAATCCTCCCCAGGAATCCTTGAATCTCCTTTTCTGTTCTTGGTGGTTGCATCTCCATGATGGCTTTGATTTTCCCCGGATCTACTTCTATCCCTCTCTGTGTGATCATGAAACCGAGCAGCTTTCCAGCAGTCACTCCAAAGGCACATTTCTGAGGGTTCAGACGCAGCTTGTACTTGATAATTCTTTCAAATAACTTCTTCAGAGCAGCTAAATGTCCTTCCCTATCCACAGACTTCACGATCATATCATCTACGTATACTTCCACCTCCTTGTGAATCAAATCATGCAGCAGTGTGGTAGCCATCCTTTGGTATGTTGTGCCAGCATTCTTAAGGCCGAAGGGCATAACCCGATAACAAAATGTCCCCCATTGTGTGATGAAGGCTGTCTTTTCCATATCTTGAGAAGCCATTTTGATCTGGTTGTAACCCGAAAAACCATCCATAAAAGATAAGAGTGCATGGCCAGCAGTGTTGTCAACCAATACATCTATATGAGGCAGAGGGAAATCATCCTTAGGACACGCCTTATTGAGATCTCTGAAATCAACACACATTCGTACTTTCCCATCCTTCTTAGGCACTGGAACGATGTTGGCTAACCATTCGGGGTACTCTACTACTTGTAAAAAATCGGCGTTTATCTGCTTGACCACCTCATCCTTAACCTTCAAGGCCCATTCTGGCTTCATTCTCTGCAACTTCTGCTTGACTGGCTTCATGTTCGGATCAGTGGGGATGAAGTGCTGTACAATGTCGGGATCAATGCCTGGCATATCTTGGTACGACCATGCGAAAGCTTCAATTTTCTCTTTCAAAACCTCTACCAATGATTCTCTCTCTTACGGCGACAGTGTTGATCCAATTTTAATTATTTTAGGTGATTCATCCGTCCCTAAATTGATTGAAATTAATTCATCCATGTTAGGTTGAGCATGCCCCTTTCCATATTGCTCGTCGAGCTCAGGAGGAACATCCTCACGCGGGTCTATATTCATGCCATACAAATCAAGAGATGATAAAAAAGAGACACTACAAGAGAGATGAGAAGAGAATGAATACTTCTTTTATTAATTGAAAGTTGAGTAACAGAACACAGAAGATGAAACAAACTGACACTCATACCTCTTCAAATGAGGTTGAGGTTTTTATTGGAAATAAGGAAATCCTACACTACTACTAGGGCTGGCAAAATTGGCCCAGACCCATCAACCCGCCTAAACCCGCCCAATGTTATTGGGTTTGGGTTGATACAATTTAGTAAACGGGTCATAGTTGGGTTACCCAATTATACCCACTTATTAGTTGGGCTGAATTTGGGTACCCAACGGGTGCCCAACGGGTTAAGGGAAATAAAAAAATTTGAAACCTCGCTCACCTCCTCAGTCCTCTCAAAGCTGCGATTAGGGTTTTCCCTCTCCTTCTCCTCCTCTCTAAGCTGCTAGGGTTTCTCTTTCCCTCATCTCGCTGTAAATGGCTAGGGTTCCAAGTTTCGCCACTGTTTCGTCATCTCTTTCTTGTTAAATTTTACTTCTTATATCCTTGGAAACGAGAAGAAGAGACCAATTTTTATTTTAAGATTGAAAAGCGTGAGATTTTGCTTTTTGGAGGCTCCAACAATGGCTTCCATCAACATTTCTTGCCCTGCTACTGCTCTCTCCCATCTACAGTAAGCTTCCCTCTCTTTTCATTTCATATAAATAGCAGTCTACAAGTTTCTCATTCATGGTACAAATTCGATTTCCATGGTTTGCTTGGATCATCAATTCGATTTCTACAAGTAATCCCTTGAAATTACTTGACCATAATTACTGGTGTATTTTTCAATAAACCATTCTACCAATGTATACTTTTAAGAATTTCTAGAACTCAATGTTTTTACACATCTACAAAATTCCCAAATTAGGTATTTTCCATTCTATTCAACCCTGAGGTCCTCTCTTTATGTTCAACTCTCTCCCTCTCCCTCTCTCTTGTGGAGGTCTATTTCATGGTAAAAAAGAGTTGTTGTTTCTCCATTGTTTCTCTAGAGTACTGATTCTGATGGGTTATATATACCAAAATTTCAATTGAGTTTTTGTTTAATCTGTCTCTGTTTCTCTTGTATACAGTATATCCATTTTCATATGATTTGTTGTGAGGTTATAAAATTTCTCTGTGTGCCGGATCTTTGGTCTCCCTAAGAAGTGGAAACATAAGGGGAATGTTGTGTTTATGAAAACTATAATTTTAAACATTAGAAATCTAGGGAGAAAGTTTTCTGGTGATAAAATAAACAATGAAACTTGCTTTGGATCGTGGGGTCTTTGGGAGTTGTAGCTTTACATTGTTGTCGTACAGCAGAAATTACATACAGCTGAACAAGTTATTTATTATATTTTTGATATTCAACTAATTATGTTATTAAACATCATGTCCCTAGCATCCTTAATTTTTGTATTATTTGAGAAATAAGCTGCATACTTGGTGATGTACGAGGATATGTTGATCCAAATTCTCTGCTCGTACTTACTATGTTGCTGCATGGTTCTAGTGCCTACAATGATGTTTTTGTCAAGGTTTTCTTTGATGTTTGATCTATGTTGAATGTTTCATTGATTATAAATGTTTATTGATTCTAAATATTTTCTACTCCGTGACATCTTACCATGCGGAGACGTAGGAATTCACTCTTTGTATCCATTTGCACTGCCTTCATCTTTGAGTTTAGCCTTACAAAAACACAGACCTGTGTTGTAGATTCATGGCACAGTCAATATTACTGTCTAACTAGCTGTAGCTGCTTGAAATTCTTCTAGTTCAGTTATGTACAGTTTTGTTAAGGTTTTCAATGTAATTGCTCCATAGGCCTCTGTTTGGATCTCGAAATTAAAGAGTTAGGGAAGAGTTTAAAAATGCTTCAAAGGGGAATCCATTTAAATACAATTTTCAACATTTTCTTTCTCGTTCTGGGATTCAAATTAAGCATAAAAAAGAATAAGAAGAATTTAGGCATACTGCAGAATTAGTCCCATTTAGTAAATCAAGAAACTCGATTTTATGAGCTGAAAACTTGAGCCATGTAACTTTCTATTGAATTCTATGGGTGCAGAAAGCTTCGGAAATGATATGATCATGAGTAGAGAATGTTCAAATTAAACTCATTAAATCGAGATGAATTCTTGTTTAGTTCATCCATGACTTGAACTTATCAAATGGCAGATTCTGATTTTCATCTTTGTGCTATTATGGCACGATTTATGGTCTAAAATTTAGTCCCCGTACCATAATTCTATCATTAAACCTTAGGGCATCTATATAATCACAATGTGAAGAGATACATTAAAATTGAAAAAAATGGTCCTGACCTCTAGTAAGAATCTGGGAACCATGGACTTGTTGTTAGTGTTGACATCAGTATCTGAGACATCCCAACAAACAGGTGGCTTGACAGAATCAACACCTTCCAAATCCAAGGCAAAGAAACTAGCCCCAGCTTTCTCATAAGGTTGATCAAATTCTTTCTCCCATAGCTTCTTTGTCTCTTCCACCTCTGTTTCCTTTACAGTTTCCCATACCCCCACCACTTTTCCCATCTCACCTTCCATTTCCTTCACATCTCCTGCATATGCCGTTGGATAGCTCTGATAATTTCAATCCAAAAATTACATGAATAAGCAACAACAATATATTAAATTTCCCCAAAGAAAAAAAAAAGGTAAATGCTATTTTAGGGAAGAACTGTATGCATAGATGTGCATAATATATGTGAGTATGTTTATTTGACATTTATCTTTAATCTTTAATTTTCAGGTGCTAAACTTTGTATGATATTGTGGGCGGTGTTTATATTTGTAAATGATGTTAAATGATTGTGGGAATAGTGGTGATGACAATTTAGAACAAAGTTCTTCTTCAATTGGTCCAAAAAGGCCTAGGAAGGTTATTTCTAGAGTGTGGGAACAATTTGTAAAATTGCCAATTGATGAGGATGGGACACAAAGGGCAAAATGTAAATTATGCGGGATTACATATGCGGTGGGGTCTAGTGTTGGGACTGCAAATTTAAATCGTCATATTGAAAATTGCCATAAAGATAAAGATAACATTTCTCAAGGGAGAGGGTTTGAATTAGATCAAAATATGTACCTCGAGAAGATGGCTATGGCAATTATTAAGCACAATTATCCCTTCATGTATGTGGAACATGAAGGCAATAGGGAGTTGCATAGTTTTTTAAATCCTTGTGTCAAATCAGTTACAAGAAACACTGCAAAGGCTGATGTCATAAAAATTTATAAAAGAGAGAAGGAAAAACTCAAGCAAGCTTTAGTGTCCATTCCTAGTAGGATTTGTTTAACCTCGGATTTGTGGACATCTCTCACAACCGATGGTTATATGTCTCTCACTGCACATTATGTGGATGAGAATTGGATATTACAAAAGAGAATTTTGAATTTTCATTATGTGCCTCCACCACATAATGGTCCTATTTTAGCAGAGAGAATGATTAGTCTATTAAAAGAATGGGGCATTGAGAAAAAAAATTTCTCCCTTACTTTAGATAATGCTTCATATAATGATGGTCTTGTTGAAGTTCTAAAAGACCATATTTCTTTGTCGGAAACTTTGTTAAGTGATGGTGAGTTTTTCCATTTGCGCTGTGGTGCCCACATTTTGAATCTTATTGTACAAGAAGGTTTGAAGGTGATGGATGGAGCCATTTATAAGATTAGGGAAAGCGTTAAGTATGTTCGAGGCTCACAAGGAAGAAAGATAAAATTTGCAGAATGTATTTCTCAACTTTCTTTGAGTAGTGGTAAGAAAGTCCGACAAGATCTTCCGACAAGGTGGAATTCAACATATCTCATGCTTGAAAGTGCACTTCTACTTCGTCGTGCATTTTGTCATTTGCAATTAATAGATTCCAATTTCAAGACTTGCCCTTCACCAGAGGAGTGGAACAAGGCCGAGATGATAGCTAAGTTCTTGAAACCATTCTATGAGATCACAACTCTTTTTTCTGGAAGTACATATCCCACTGCAAATTTGTATTTTCATAATGTGTGGAAGATTCAAATGCGGAAAATGGAAGAGATGCAAAATGAGGATGAAGTTATAAGTTTCATGGCAAAACAAATGAAAGGAAAGTTTGATAAATACTGGGAGTGGTACAGTTTGATATTGTCCTTTGCCGTGATTTTAGACCCACGTTACAAGTTTTGTTTGTGGAATTTTGTTTTACAAAATTGAATAAGGCCAATTCTAAAGAATATGTGTCATATGTTCGTGGGAAGTTGTACTCACTTTTTGAAGAGTATGTTTACTTATCCCCAACTGGTTCAGCAACTAATCAAGCTTCAATGGGAAGTAGTGGTGGTGGTAGTGGCTGCGATGATGATGTTGGAGATGATATACAAGTAAGATAGATTAATTTATTGTTTATATTTAAATAAGACTCTTTTGAGGTATACTGTTTTTTACTTTTGTTATTATATTATGTTTAATATTTATATATTTAAAATGTTAAATTAATGTAGGAGTTCGATGTGTTTGAGAGCCAACATTATCTTTTGAATAGAAATAAGTCCCAGCTAGATTTGTATTTAGAGGAGCCTAGCCTTGATAGAAAGCAAAATACGAATCTAGACATTCTTAATTTTTGGAAATCAAATAGCATTTGGTATCCGGAACTCTCATTGATGGCAAGGGATATTTTAAGCATTCCCATAACTACTGTTGCCTCGGAGTCCGCATTTAGCATCGGAGGTCGAATCATAGATAAATACCGAAATTCTATTGTTCCAAAGAATGCTGAGGCTTTGTTAAGTTCTCGAGACTGGCTATTTGGATTAGAAGGTACATTTTAAGCTTGATGTTATTAATTAAACTCCTTTAACTTTTGTATTTATGTATCATGCTAAATTCTTATTTCTAATTGGTTTATGAAGCTGAAGAAGATTTGTTAGATGAGGAACAACTCACAGAAGATTTTCAAAGTGTAAATATTTCTAGACAAAACTCTACCACTGATATCATTGATTAGGTATGAGTGTGACATTTTTTGAAGAACCGAAAGTTGAAGAACTTGAAGTTGAAGAGAAAGGGCGCAAAGTTCTTTTTTTTTAAATGTTACTTGGTTTTGTTTTCAGATATTGGTCCTGTAGAATTGTTCAAATTTTAATGTAAATCACAGCTGAGAATGTAATTGTATTAGAATGTATCATCATGTATTTGGGCACTGTGAACTAGCAGATCAGCCTTCATCCTTGGATCTATGAAAGAAATTTCCTCAATTATTGGGGCTGGCTAAGTAGGCTAAAATATATTTTAAAAAATCAACCGTTGGATAAAATAGTCATCTTATGAATGTCATGTCTACCAAAAATCAGGATGATCCAACGGATGGTTTTTGAAAAAACTGATTGCAAAATTATGACATTTTGAATAACTATAAGAACATAGTTTTTGTTGAGAATTTAAATATAACATGTTAAATTTTGTTGTTAAATGCGGCAATTTATTTTATTTTAAGTTTTTTGTTGATGTGTGTATGTGTTTTTATTTATTTAAAAAAAAAATTGGGTCGACCCATGATATATGGGTTGTCGGGTCGGGTCGGGTTGACCCATGATATATGGGTTTGGGTCTACATGGGTTGATATGAATACTAGTTAAATGGGTCATAAATGGGTGATGGTCATTTTGTGGCCCAACCCATTTATGCCCAACTCAAACCCGCCCAACCCGCCCATTTGCCACCCCTAACTACTACAAAAATGGCAGGGAAATCCTATTCTACTGAAGACACCTACAAGTTATCATCATGTGGAAGTGACTCGATCTCCTCACAATCATGGATGGAAGGACAATCTCCAAAGCCCCAGTTTGGTAAAGGTGGAGTTGTAGGTTCAATTGGATAAATTGCCTCGACTTCATAAGTATGCAATTCGAGACACAGAACCGCCTGCTCGAACATATCTGTCATGGCACCAGCATTAAGGTCTTCAACCCAATCCTTTTCTTTCTTACGGGTCTCACTAGTAACAATATCATCATCCACTGAAGCAGTAAGAGAGCACCATTCATCACCAAATAAAATCTCAAGCCCAGGTACACTGATCTTCTCTTCTGATCCTCAAGGTAGCACGGTTCAGGGAAACCACAATATGGAAAGTCATCACCCTCCTTGACGAAAGCCCCATTCAAAGTTGGTTTGTATGGCTCAAAGGTTGAATCAGGGGTTCTTCTTTTCGCCCTCACGGGGTCTTTCTCTTTCTTCTTTTGAGCCATTTTCTTCTTATCTTCCTTAGTGGGTTGATAGCCTAGCCCATAAAGATGGATAGCAGACGGGTACTTCAAAACTTCAACGATGCCTTGCAACCTTCGGCCCAATCCCATTCCAGGGAAGAATCCCATTCCTTTCATGATCTGTCCTACGTGCAGATTCCCATGAGGATTATAATCAAGAGGTATCAACTCCTTCTGCTCGGGCTCTCCTTCGATAGCCTGTACATACTCGAACCCTGACAGTAACACTTCTGACGACTCCTGGCTGATCTCACAGATTGGCACTCGACTATTTCGGTTCATTTCCATATCTCCCTTCAAAGTGACCACTGACCCCTGATAAGGAAACTTAATCTTTTGATGAAGTGACGACGGTACAGCCCCAATCGGATGAATCCACGGTCTTCCCAAAAGCATATTAAAACTGGCTGGCACATCTAGGATCTGAAAATCAATTTTGAATTCAACTGGCCCAATAACAACTGGAAGAGTCACCATTCCCACAACTTCTCTGCGAGTGTTGTCATAAGCCCTGACAGTCTGTCCTGATGGCGAAAATTCAGATGGTTCAATCCCCAATGTAGTAGTAGTACTGAGTGGACATACATTCAATGCTGACCCGTTGTCAACTAAAACTGAGGGAACTCTCTTTCCCATGACATATACTGTGATGTACAAAGCCTGCAGATGATTACTCCCACTCTCGGGTAAGTCAGATTCAGTAAATAAGATGGACGGTCCATGATGAACCAGATTTACCAAACCTACCAAACCCTTAGGGGACGTATCAATAGGAACCTGCACCTGACAGTGCAAACGAAGCACTGTCCCCCAACGGATTACTGGCTTTCAAATGAGCTGGCTTGAAATGGCGTCCGCCTCGAATTAGATGGTCTACTACCTCATCACTAGCCCACAGATTCTCTATCGTCTCAGGTGTGCTCATGAGATCCTCTCATTCAATCATACCGATCAAATCACTAGCAACAGTGGATGCATAGGCGGAACTAGGCCATTTATGGGAATCAACCCATGGGAATCTAGGGTAAGTAGCATGGTAGACAACTTATCCGTCTTCTCCGGTGACCTTAGCAACTGCAGAGGTCCTATTCTCAAACTGTTCCCGTAAGATATCATGACTCAACTCTTCAGGTGAAGAAGGAATAACTGGTTCAACTTCTGCAGGCAAATCATCCCACCCCATAGGAATGATAGGTTCATAAAAAATCTTCCTTGATGGATAGAGTACATAATAATCAAACTTGCCACTCAACTCTCCTAACAATCCGACCTCCGGGTCTCCCGCTAGATACCTCTCCTTCAACTGACGTTGAGAATTCCCACTTCTAGGCACTTCCTCGGGAGTTTCAGGTTGTAAAAGCTCTTCAAGCAGTACAGGTTCTTCGGGCTGATACAACTCTCTATCATCAAGTAAATCCTGAACCAGTTTCCCTAAAACTCTACAATTCTCCGTGTCATGCCTGAAGATGTTGTGGTATTGGCAAAAAGGTTTATGGGAGCGGGGTATGAGTGGGGTAATAAGGCCTTGGGACCGGGCTTGGTAAAAGGCTTCGGTTAAGGTAGTTTTGAGTGGGACGTATGGGCGGATTGGGTGATAAATTTTTGGGTCGTCGAGGCCCAGGGCATTGATTTGAGCTGGTGGGGGTACAACATGGGTTGGGAGAGGGTTACTGGTGACATTTGGTTGACTTGGTGGATTTGGTGGGGCAATGACTTTCTTGTCAATGTGGTCTTGGATTTCATGACGAAGGAGCATGCATTGGTTGGTGTGATGGCCCTTCGATTGGTGGAACTGACAATACTCATTTTCTTTGAAATTTCTGGGCAAATGATCTGGAAGAGGCCGGGGTTCCAAAGGGGTAAGGAGACTACATGCCTTTAATTTCTCAAGGACACGTTCTAGGGACATGTATAGATTGGTGAACTGGCGGGTTGGCTCTCTAGCTTGGAATGGGCGGTTTGATTGGGTAGCTTGAATAGGTTAGGTAATGGTATTGACTTCAGGATTGGGTTTGCAGTTGAGAGGTGGTTGGCAGTTTCTGAAGGGTTCTTCGGCCTTGAGCGCCCCACTAACCAGAGCATCTTCAACTTGAGTACCAGCAATAACAAGGGCTTTGAAGTTAGGGAAATTCTGCGAGAACAAATATTTGTTGTAAATGGGCAAGAGACTCTTCAGTACCATCTGCACCTGCTCATTATTTGTAGGCCTGTTGGTCATTTGCGAAGCTTTCGCCCTCCATCTGGAAATGAAGGCAGAGAAACTCTCCATCGGTTCCTGCTTAGTAGTCTCAAGATCCCTACGAGTCACATCAATCTCAGTGTTGTACTTGTAGTGATTAGTGAACTCATTGCAAACATCCTCCCATGTCTTTAACTTAGTCTCATCTAAGGATAAAAACCACTTTGAGGCTGACCCTTTCAGTGATTCATGAAACATCTGAGCTAACAGCTCATCATCGGCTCCACGAGGTTGCATCGCCCTCACATACATCTTTAAGTGGGTTTTAGGACAACCCATCCCATCAAACTTCTCTAACTCGGGCATCTTAAAACTGAACGGCATACGGGCATTGGGAAACAGTGAATAAGATGTCACATCGGCCATGTCATCAGACCGACGCATCCCCTTCAGGGCTTTCTCTAAGGCTTCAACCTTACTTGACAACAGAATCGGATCCCCAGAGAGGAACCAAGATCCATCGGGCTCGCCATCCAGATTGATGGGCTTAGACTTGACACCTAACTGGGCCTTGGCACTGTCATCAACTTGGGCCGGGATAGGTGGATCAGAAGTACTCTTCGGGTTCTCTAAGTGGGCCTCCCTAACCTGATCTGCACTGATCTGTTTATCTTGGGACATTTTCTTAATCTGTTCAGTTTCACGGGCTAGGGCATCAATCCGGTCCATGATTGCATTCAACACTGTAGCTGTGGTGCTGGATTCTCCGTCAGCCATTGTGGGTATGGTTGGGGGTTCGATACTGAAAAGACGCCCTCTAGAATCACGATGTCAGGCCAGAATTCTACACCATGAAATGAGTTTTTTTAGAAAAAACGGACGAGTCCATGATGCTTAACCTATTGACAGACTATCAAAGAGGTGCTATCCAAACAGAAAGAAAGAGAAAGGAGAAAACCGTTCTATCATAATTCCAACTCACTTCCCTATTTCACAAGGGTACTTCCTTAGAAATTAGGAAATAAATCAAAATCACCAATAGGGGAATAAAACATGATCAGCCAAACAAGGCTCAAAGAGCAACACTAATGACCAGTCCTTCATTCTCAGGACAATTTCCTTTGAATTGAAGGTCTTAGTCAAAACAAGCCAAAACAACCTAATCACAGAAAATGGTATGTACCTTTAGAATATTCTCTTCCATCCTCAAAATAGTCCTTTCGTTCTAAGGACCAAAATCCTTAAGGTAAAGGGTCTATATCAAAAATATCAAAGTTTATCCAATGGTACTATATCCCTAAGTTTTAACATTCACAAACAAGGCTCACATCAAATTGGGACAATACAATTGTGTGTCGAAATACCAAAAGGAATTTCGGTAGCATAACAATACAATTGGAATGTGGAAATTTCGGCAGCATAACAGGTGTGTGCAAGCATTGGAGGGTAGAGTGTCCTACTTGGCTGTCTACATGGACTAATGCAAAGGGTAGGTATAAAGGTTCCTATTGCAGACCAACCCATATACCTAACCACATGTGACACATGGCGTGCCGCATGGGTCAAACAGTACTGATTGGTCTTTGATATACCCCGAAGGGTACTTGACAATAGGTTGATGGTTTCGTCATGATTGCCCTAGTGTCTAGTGGAGACAGGGATCAGGACTAGACCATCGTTTGGCAAGGCAACATCGTCCTATCACACAATGACATGCAGCTAATATAACTAAAATGATATGCAATCACACAAATGCAAGTGGTTGATTTTAATTAATTTAAGAAATTAAATAGCCTAATTAAATTAATTGAAGTTTAGCCCTCGACGTCCCCAGCGGAGTCGCCAGTTTTGTGGACCAGCCACCTGACGGGGCTTTATGAGGATCCACATCATCACCGGGCGATGTGATTAGGGGGGTTTAGAAAACAAACAAAACAAAGGAGTCGCCACCTTATTTTTAAGGAATAAGGAAACCATAAAAATGTTTTATTTTAAAACAAAACAAACTCCATTTTCAATGAAAAGACAGTCTACAAACCAGAGTTGGATCCGGGGGCTAGGTTACGACGTGGGAAGGTTCCAAGCTTTCACTTGTAGGCACCCACCTCGCCCTAATTAAAGGACTTCTAATTTATTTGGGCTATTTAAATTTCTTATTACAAACAATCCTAAATAATCTAAATCAACCAATAAAATAGTGATATAAATACATTATCTATATTAGCTATATTAATAATAAAAAAACACAAACAAACCCTAAGAACCTAGAATACCCTACGGGCATCCTAGGGCGGACTTGAGCCCTATTAGCGACTACGTAACTTACTAGTATCACCTAGCAAGTATCAAAGTCCACGTAGTTCGACTACCCTAGGACTCTCCTATTGTAATCGATCACATCATCAAAGGTATTCAACCTAATTCAAGACTCTAGCTTCGAGAGTATTTTATTCATTCAAAATCATTTATTTGAAATTATTTCGAATTTAAAAAGATTTTCATAAAATCCAAATATTCCAAATAATTCTTATCTTTAGAATTCAACTCCAATTGAAAATCTTTTTCAAAGATATTTCAAGAAAACAAATCATATGGGTAGGAATCTCATTCCTAGGTAAAAATCTTTAAAACATTTCAAATCTTTTGAAAATCATTTATTAATCAAATCTCTCATAAATTCATGTTTATTTCATAAACATTGCATCAAAAATCTTTTTAGGAAATTACTCGAAGATTGACTCTTAAATTGATTAAAATACTCAAATCTGAGTATGACTTTTACAACAAAGGAAATTCCTAGGGAAGGCCAAGTGACCTTCCTAAACCTAGGGTCTTTAACTAGCCCTAAAGGTAATCTAAAAACCTAACATACTAATGCAAATGCATGTTGTAATTTAAATAAATCCAAACAAATATACATGAAATTGATCCTAACAATGCATGATAATGCTCCTAAATGCATACTAATTAATCTATGTGAACCTAAGCATATTTCTAAGTTGGATTTGGCCTTAAAATAATTTTTATTAATAATTTAAGGACATAAACAAATCCGGACAGATTTGAATATGAACCTTAAACCACTCCAAAAACTATGAAAACAAAGAATAAAAATGATGAAGATGGCCTAGCAAGCTTTCTACATGAATATACTATGAAAATACTATAAAAATCATGCAAAAATATGGCTTAAAAATGTTAATTGAACCACTTTTAAACATATATTCAAATCTGGACAGATTTGAATACATGTTCAAAATAGCCTAAAAAACACTATTAATCCATGAAAAATGACAAATAAACACCCTAGCATAAAATCTAACATGCTCTCCTAAATTACCATGCAAAACGTATAAAAAACTAACAACAAACATGCTTTAAACAATTATTTTAAACACAAGGGGAGGATCTTACCTTCGCATGCTCCCTCGTACACAATTTATATATTCAATCCATCAAATCGATATCAAGTGTTCAAATAATCATAAAAAAGCATAAAAAATTGACTCACGACTCATCACATATCAAGAATAACATATTAACACATTCATATCATCATTAATACCATCAATCAAACATTAAGAGATTCAAATAACAATATGAACATATCAACATTTATTCTAAACATGCTTACACATAAAATAATGAAAAACTCATCCTAAACATGATTACTAGCATGAAATAATAACAAAACTAATCCTAAACACATCTAATCACATAAAATCATAATGGAAAATATCCTAACATGCTTGCTAAACATATAATCATAATAAAACTAACCCTAATCATGCATATTCACATAAAACAATGATAAAACTACTTCTAATCATGCATGCACACATAAAATAACAAGAAAACTAACCCTAACATGCATATATACATAAAATCATAACAAAACAACAATAACCCTAGACATACATAAAATCACAAATAGAACTAACCCCAGTCATGCATACTAACATAAAATTATAATAAAACTAATTAACCCTAGGCATGCATCCTAACATAAAGTCATAAATAAAACTAACAAACCCTAAACATGCGTACTAACATAAAATAACAACCAAGCTAACCCTAATCATGAATACTCATACAAAATCATAACAAAGCTAACCCTAATCATGCATATTCATATAAAATCATAGCAATACTAACCCTAATTATGCATACTCACATAAAATCATAAAAAAAAAAAGTTAATCCTAATCATGCATACTAACATAAATAAGAAAAAGAAAGAAACCTATTCTAACATGCTTAATAAACTCATACAAAATAAACTCATACAAAATGTTTGTATGGAGGATTTACCTCTCTTCTTTCTTCTTTGCAAACCTCCTTCAAATTCCAAGCCTTGAGTCCTTCTCCTTCCTTCTCCACCTTAGTTCCCTCCTTCAATGGTGTAAGAATGAAGAACTAGATCTGTAGCCTCCTTCTCAAAACCCTAGAATTCTCTCTCTCTTTTCTCCTCTTTTTCTCTCTAACTCTATAGTAGCGTATTTATAGAGTTAGGGTTTAAATCATTGAATGGTGGAGATTAATCCATCTAAAATCCATCCTAGGGCTTAGAATCAATCTTCCTAGGGTTTGCAAGCTAAACCAAGTTCGAATTCATTCCAAAAAATCGAATTAAATCGGCCAAAACAAGTGGGAAAGTCACAAACATTCCAAAATTGCAAAATATGCTCGAGCATCCTGGTGACCATCCAAGGCTGGACGGCTAGCCATCCTGGGCTAGATGGTTGGCCGTCCTAGCTAGGACAGTCACCATGCTGACTTCTCATATTTTTTCCCCAAATTTCAAGGGATTTCATATTTTGGCCATATCTTGGTCAATTCTCATCCAAATTCGATGATCCAGGTATCAAAACGACCGTGTTTTGATCCTCCACACTTTTAGAAGGTTTTTGGGTCAAAAATACTTGACCATGGTCAAGGGTTTTGGTAAAAAGCTAGCCAATTGACCGGTTGTGTCAAAATTGGTCATGTGACCCTTCTTTATTTTGTAAAATTGATCAATTAGGCTTGAACCACATCTAAAAACATGGTTTTAATATGAAATTGGTATTTGAAAACATGTTTTGAAAATCTTTAATTTTGGTGAAAATGACCAAGTCACGGTCGATTTGAATAAAACCCTAATTCAGCTCATTCTTACCCGTGGGATCGATTTTGGGCGGATCTATCCCAACCACTCAAAGGCTCAATTGACACTTCAAATACACTCTTCTCATCCATATAAACCCCATGAGACAATCCGTTTCGAATTCGGAGATCATTCGGAAATTATACGAAAAAAATGACGAAAATGTCCTTCAAGTCGCAAAAACCCTAATTACCTATCGAGCTCTCATCAGAATGCCATGAAAATTTACAGGAATGTTCTAAAACACTTCAAAAGTCAAATGTAATACAAATAGGTTGATTCCAATCCAAATGTATACATGAAATAACGAATTGTCATTTTCCTCAGAAAAGGGCAATTTGGGCAATTTGGTCTTTACATGGCCAATTCCTCACCAAATGATCAGCTATTCTAGTTAATCATTTGCACGAACATATGGTAGAAATAATTGGCAAAAATGGGGTGTCCACAAAGTGTTGCAAAACATGATATAATAAGGACACTTTCTAAAAAGTGTTGCATTAAGTAACTTTTGGTGACACTTACCACAAGTGTCCTTAATGTGTAGAAAAAAAGTGTCCCCTTTGACAGTTTTTGTAGTAGTGTAACCTTGTTAATTGATTGACATTATCCTATAGTTCTTATATAACCATTTTGGTATATGTGTTTATAAGAACAGGATTCAAGTTGTCAATGAAGAAGGCTCAAGCCATAATGAAGCTCATGCACTACATTGGACCTTATGTGGATATGTATATGTTGTATATTCACTAAAGACCATGAAGAGAGCCATTGCATTGATGCAATCCAATTGAAGCCAAGATGAAGCCTAGCACAAGCCAAGCTTAAGTGTTGAAGATTCTTTTTGAAGATCTTGATTTCTTTCTTGTGTAAGAGTGCTTAGGATTTATTATGTGAATCTCTCTATATGTTGAACTAATTGGCTCAATTGACTATGACTTAAAAGACAATAGGTTTTAACTTTGGAAAATTACATTTTGGTCAAAAATTGATTTAAACTCATAGTGGGCTATATGGACTCAAAAGTCAAAATGTTTTATACTTATTGTTTTGGCTTAAACTTCTTAATTTGGAAAACATTTTAAACTTGCTCAAAAATGTTTTGGAACACTTAGTTAACTTGTTCAAGTATTATAAGTGGTTTTAGACTTAAGAATTTCAAAATATTGACATTGCAGTTTTTCTAGTTGACTAACACTTTAGTCCTAGTCGACTAAGTGAAGGTCAAAAGCAATGTTTTGAGAAATCTTAAGTTAGTCGACTAAACACCTTGTCATAGTCGACTAATGGTTCTCTAATCGACTAATACCCTTTTGCTAGTAGACTATGAGCAGGTTGGAAGCCATGTTTGAGAAGCAGAGTTGCTAGTCGACTAAAACCCTTCTTCTAGTCGACTAATCGATCTCAGAGAAATTTTCCAAGTGATTTTTAAGTTGCTAGTCGACTAACCTCTTTCCTCATAGTCGACTAACAAACCAAAAAATGTTTCAAATGAATTTTTCATGAGCTAGTCGACTATCCCCTTAGTCCTAGTCGACTAACCATGCCCGGGAAGTTAAAGTTGTTTGAAAATATGCTTGCTAGTCAACTAACCCTTTTGTCCTAGTCGACTAACTAATGCTCTGCAACTCCAAACGGCTCTATTTTTGTGCCTAACGGCCATATTCTTTTGTGGGCTTATTTATACTCATTCCATGAGTCTTGAATCAACTAATGATTATACACAAACTCTAGCTAATCTAGTATTCATCATTCTTGTGTGATTTAATCACTTTGAATCAACATTCTCTCTTGAGCCCATTATTAGTTCTTAATATTTAAAAGATATTAGTGAGAACTTCATTATTGTACATCATCTACTCTTTGAGGAGTCCTTTTTATTGTGCTCATATTCATTTTGTAATCTTGTAAGAGTTAAGGGTTTTGTGAAACCCTTGTAGGTGAGAATCTACCACCTTGAAAGTAGGTTGTGGGTGAGTGTCTTCCACCTTTGAAAGAAGACAAAGTGTAAATGTTTCTCCACCTTAAAGGAGTGATCCATAGTGGATTGTGGAATCCTCAAGACGGGGCTCTTGAGGCGTGGATGTAGACGGAGATCGAACCACGTTAAAACCCTTGTGTTTAAATCTCTCTAACTCTATCTCTTGCATTTCAATTCATTTACTTGCTATATTAATTGTTATTCTATTTACTTGTTGTATCAATTGTTATATTGTGATTCAAACATTGTCTTCTGCTAAATTTAATTGAATCATAATTTTTATTTGGTAATTGTTTTTTAAAGTTTACAAAACCTCTTTTTACCCCCCCTCTAGAAGTATATACTTGGGCCAACAACAACCTTTTGCATATTCAATGCAATCTTTAAGAATTGAAGGCCAACAAAATCCATGTCTTTGAATCAACCATCTCATTTTTAATTCTAGGTTTATGGGCTCCACATGATCCTTTATGGACTTCTCCCATAATTTTCATTGATGCTTCTAAACTTGGACATCGAAGCAACAAACCATCGGCTCCTTTTTTGTACAATATACCATCATACAAAATATATCTTAAAGCTTTAAGTTTTATTGCTCTAGTGGCTTCTGAATTTGGATAAGAAAGGTATTTTATAATTGGAATTCTCCAATCTTCTTTAACAACTTTCACTTCATTTATTTATAAAGGAAGTCCCATTTCTATTAATGAAGGAAGTATTTTCTGTTTATTTTCAAAGAAAAGTTCTTCTTCCCAAGGACTTTCCTTGGAACCAGAAGCTATTTGTGCCAAATTATTTGCTTCTTTATTCATAAATCATGGTACATAATCAATAACAACATCATCAAAATTACTTAGTAAATGAACAACACTCAAGAAATAAGAGAGTAAAATAGAACTTAAACATTTATATTCCCTTTTACTTGTTTTATTACTAACTGTGAATCTCCCACGACTTCAATCATTTCAGCTTTCCATTCTTTTAATATTTCTAAACCAAATACCAAAGCCTCATATTCAGCTTGGTTATTAGTCCCATGTTGCTCAAGCCTAAGACTAAACTTAGTCTTAACTCCTTTAGGAGATTCGATAACTACACCTATTCCAGAGAACTGGCTGGTTTTTGATCCATCAAACCACATTCTCTATGGGGCAAAACCAAAACTAAAAGATTCATATTCTTCTTGTTTTATGTCAAGGCATGGGTGATCAGCCAAAAACTCTGCTAAGGCCTGACCTTTCACAGCCTTTTGAGGCATATAAACAAAAGAAAATTTTGTTAAAGCTAAAATCTATTTCCCAATTCTATTATTCAATAAGGGTCTGGATAATATATATTTTATCAAATTGAATTTTGACAAAACAATCAAATTTCTAGGAAGCAAATAATATCTTAACTTCATTGAGAGAAGTATAGAGTAAGGCATAATTTTTCAATTGATGAGTACTTGTATTCAGTACAATTTAAAGCCCTACTTAAATAATATATAGCTTGTTCCTTAATTGAAATCTTCATTATCCTGAGCTAGTAAACTTCCAATAAACTCCTCTACAGCTGATATATATAACTTCAAAGGTTTGTCCAACCTTGGTGGCATTAATACTGGAGGATTAGACAAATATGCTTTGGTTGCTTCAAAAGCCTTTTGATCCTCCTCTATCCATTTGTAATCCTCTTCTCTTCGTAACTTTAACAGTGGAGAGAATACTCTAGTTTTACCTGCAGCATTAGAAATAAACCTTTGAATAAAATTTAATTGTCCTAAAAATCTTTGTAACTGCTTTTTCTTAGTTGGGGGCTTTGCATTAATAATTGCTTTTGCTTTATTTGTATCCACTTCAATGCCCTTTTTGTGTACCAAATAACCTAGAAAATTTCCAACCAAGACGCCAAAAGCACATTTTCGAGGATTCATTTTTAATTTATAAAGCCTCATTCTTTTGAAAACTTTTTTTAGATATTCTAAATGGCTATCCACATCTTCAAATTTAATAGCTATATCATCAATATAACATTCTAGAAAATCTCCTATCATATTATGAAAAATAGCATTTATGGCTCTTTGATAAGTAGCTCCAGCATTCTTTAACCCAAATGTCATTACAATCCATTCAAAGGTTCCAATGCTACTAGAGCATCTAAAAGCTGTTTTATGGACATCTTCTTCGGCAATATATATTTGATTGTAACCAGAATGTCCATCCATAAAAGACATCATTTGATGCCCAGCTATTTCATCTATTAATAAATCCATAATTGGCATTGGGTACTCATCTTTTGGTGTAGCTAAATTAAGATTTCTAAAATCAATACAAATTCTTAAGTTTCCATTCTTTTTAGTCACATGAATTATATTAGAAACTTATTCCACATACCTGCTGTTTGAATAAATCCTGCTTTCAAGAGTCTTTCAATTTCTTCCTTGATCTTCGGAATAACCTTTAAAGCGAGTCTTATTGGTTCTTGCTTGAACGATTTGAAATTCTCTTTGATAGGCAGTCTATGCTCTACCAAAGATCTATTTAACCAAGGCATTTCGTGATAATCCCATACAAAACAATCCTCGTACATTTTCAGCAAAGCTACAAGTTTCTCCTTAGTTGCTACCTCTAATAAACTACTAACAAAAGTTGTTTTAGGACACACATCATCTCCTTGATTAATTTTTAACAAAGTATTAGAATTATGAAATTTCAAATTAACTGATTGTTCTAACATTACATAAACATCATTCTCTGGTAATATCTTCAACCCACCTTGCTCATCCTCATTAATGCATTCATTCTAGCCTGTAGAGACTATTTCTTCCCCTATGAGTTTTGTTTGAATGGCTTGAACAACCACCTTTTGTAAGGCTTAATAAATAGCTTTATCCCCTAGTTTTTCAGAAAGACTAGGCATTTGAATAATTGTCTCTTTCATCAAGACCATGGTCTGGTCTTATGAAGTGCAATAATGCATTTTCCCACTGTTTTTATTCATCTATTTGAGGAATTTTACTCAAATGTATAGGGCCAATAGGTTCTTCATAAAGTCTGGCCTCCATAACATTTAAAGCAACACTGAAAGGTTTTCTATTAGCTTCCACCACTTCAAATTTTGCATTTTCAGTTAAAAGCATTAGTTGTTGACGCATAGAAGATGAAATACATTTTTTTACCATGAATCCAATCTCTACCTAACAAAGCATTATAATTTGAACTCCCTTTAATAATAAAAAATGTTGTCATGGTAGCCTTCGAATAAACAGTTAACTCAACTGGTGATATCCCTTTTGCCTTCTTTTTATTTCCAGCAAATTCAGAGATTACCTCAGTTAGGAGTAATTTTGATTATCTAAATTTAATTTTTTTCAAAGTTGCAACTGAAAGGATTCGTTCGAAAAACATGGAATCGCAGCGGAAGACAAAACAAAACTTTTAAATTTATGATTCCATCATCGAATGATCCTAAACAAGAATCGAACAAGCATTGGGACATGTGATTTACATACAAGCAAATATATTTATCAAACGTAAAGAAAACTTACTTGGTTCGCCTTTCGATTTGCAATCCTCGATCTTGAACTTCAACGCCTTGAAGTCTCCAACGGTATCCACACGAGAGTAAGATTCCCTAGACCCTTCTAGTCTTCCACAACACTTGTGAGCAAGCTAGAATGGAGAGGGAGAGGAGAGAGAGAATTTCGGCCAAGAGGGTTAGCTTAACCCTAGAATGTGTAAACCCTCATATTTATAAACTTTCTCCTCTTTAAGGGGTGTTTGGTTACTAGTGCTAGCATGACCAAACATCCTTGAATAGAGTAATCCTATTATTAGTTAATTTTGACTTTTAATTAATTAACCTTTAATAATCAAAATCAAACTTAACTTAAAGACAGGATTCCCCTCTCACAAGTTTAAGGAACACACTTACTCTCTATTGTGTGTGACCCTTTGGGTTCACCCCAACCTAG
>JAESVK010000575.1:106417-142215 GCA_017140935.1 Hamamelis virginiana | reverse complement strand
AACTTAATATACCCTTTAGGATTGGTTTTAGGGCATACTTCTAACACCACCTCCTTCAATCCAACCTGTGATTCTTTTGAAGTATATTCATTTTCACTCCCATTAGATCGAAGCGGTTTGCTTACTTTTTCTGACTGTATTTCCTATAATACAAATCGAATAAAAGCAAATTTATCTATTCCAAATAAAAATTTCCTCTAATTATAAAAGTTTTGATTATTTCGAACATAAAAGTAATTCTCTTTAAACTCTCTAAACGAAAAATGAACATCATGGAATTCAATTTCTACTTCTTGAATTGAAGGAAAATGATTATTATCAACTCCCATGGATTTTTTATCTTTATTAGGAAACTTCAAATTTGCTTTTTGGATTTGTTCTTGTATTACATTTCTAAATACAACACAAGTATTTGTAGAATGTCTCCATGAATTATGCCATCTACAGTATTCCCTTGCTTATTTCCTCAAAATTTGGTATTTTATGCCTTTTAGGCAATTTTATAAATTGATCAAATATAGAATCTACTTTTGATATATCAAAAGAGTATTGCTTCGAAAACTCATTCGAAGCATTCTTCTTTGTTTGTTGACTAGTTTTACTATCTATTTTCACTAAAGCTTCACAAGTGAATGGTGATTTGCTAATTATTTCTACAGCATCAACTTCATAGTTTGGATCATAATAATAAGTTTTGAATGATGAACTTTGTCTCTGATATTCTTCTTTTAACAAAGTTTCATATCTTGAAACTTTAGTTGTCAGTTCCATGTAAAATCTTTGAATTCTATCCCATCAAACTTTTTCCTTAACTCAAACTCAAGACCATTTTGTGCTAATTTTACAAATTCACTTTCAGGCAAACTAATTATGCATTTATTTTTTGCTTTTTTGAATCTATTTATAAACTGTGAAGCCTTTTCATCAAGCTTTTTTCTAGTCTAGCCAAATCAGCCATTAAAATCTCTGGATATGTCCTAAAAAATTGAGCATGAAACATTTCTTTTAATTAAATCCATTTTTGGACAGAACCAGGTGGAAGATTTACATACTATGTAAAAGCAGTTCATGTTAACGGATTTGAAAACAATCTTAATTTCAAAAAATCACTATTCCCTACTTCATCACATTGTCCAGTAAACCTCCCAATATGTTCAATGGTTGATTGCTCACCTTCACTAGAAAACAAGGTAAATTCTGGAACCTTATAACCTTTTGGGAATTTAGAGGTTCCATCAACCCATTCTGGATAAGGTTTTCGATATATTGGTCCTTGGACCCCTCTTGTTAAAGGTCCATATGTTTCTTGAATCAACTCAAGGAGTTGATTTCTTGCAACCAACATAGGTTGATTTTCTGGTATACCCACATTATTACTTTGACTCTGCAGTACTCTAGGACTTTCATTTAAATTACGATCCAATCTAATCCCATCATGACTAAGAGATCTTCTTCCAGTCAACCCTTGGTTTCAACTGTATTAACAATGTTAGAATTGACTATATTTGTATCATAGGGTAAATTTACATGTTGAATTGGATCTATAAGAACAGATGTAGATCTACTAATATCACTCGGAATAGGCATTATGGGCTGACTAATAAACTCATTATGATGAGTTATATTGTTTACATTACTTTTATTTGCCTCGAAAGAACTAATGCTTACTCTGTTTGCATCTCTCACCATAAGCATTTGAGTTGGCATTATCAAATCATTTTGTTGGGCATTAATAACTGCATTCAGTCTGCTTGCATCATTAAGATAACTTAATGGTCTAATATTCTCACTTTGGCCATGAATTGGCCTTATCCCTATCAACCCACTGGGTTCCAAATGAATTTGAGGAGATATTCCCAGTAATGAATTTCCTGGGAACCCATAAACTATATTGTCATTTTTTTATTGCTGTATTGCTTTTCTTTTGCAATCCATTGCCTAACTCCTCACTTGTATAAAGAATTTGATTATTCATAGTGTTGACAATAGTTCGTTGTAACTGCTAATTAATTTTAGCCACTATTGGCCGAAATATATCTGAAACTTTTACTGCAAGTTGAGACAGTTTCTAAATTAGTATTTGAAAGGTTGGCAAACCTTAGAATTTCCTTCATTATGAAGTAAATTTAAATCTCCAGGAATGGTATCAAGGCCATCATCTGGCATGTTTTCACTCTGGTTGAAGATTCTGATTACCTTGTCATTCTTGTCATTGTAACAAGAAATTGTTATACTTTGCCTTTTGGGTCCCACCGGGCATGCCAAAAAGATGTTCACTCTAGAAATCTTCAAGATAGAAACTCACACGTATAGTTTTAATGAGGGTGTGCCAGTAAGGTTGACCTTGCACCTTATCAAAGTTTGTAATTAGTCCAAATAATTAAATCAGGCAATTGTGATAGTTCAGCTTTGCCTCAATGAAAAGAACTTTAATTAATTAATACAATGCCAAATAACTAAAATAACTTGAAATATAACAAGTAAAAACAAGAAAGTAAAATGATTTGAAAATACCACATAATTATATTATTACCTCCATCACTGGTACATCAATAAATAACTCTGTTAAAGTCCTTCGAATCAAGGATTCTATACTAGAGAATCAAAAAGAAATGATAGAAAGAAAGGAGAGAAAGATCTTAGAAGAAAATGATAGAAAAGAGGGGGGAGAGAGAGTTATAGACAAATTGAGGGAGAGAATAATCCTACAGAATATGGGATGAGAAAAGAAATCCTAAGTTAAGAGATAGATTGAGAGAAAAGAGATAAGTGTAAAGACTTGAGTTGTGTGGTTGTGGAACTCTTTGCTAGAAGAGTCATTCTTCTATTTATAAACTTGGAAAGTAACCATTTTTAACCCGTGTCAAATGAAATGTTGACAAATGTCCATTGCTTCATCTTTGTTTCTTAATAACTCCAACTTCAATCAGAACTCTTAATTTAATATGGATGGATAATTCATAACTTCCTATAAGTTCTGTCTTCGACCCAATAACAACATACCACTTAATTAACATAAGAAACTGCTACTTTATTCACGTTAATTTGAATAAATAATCTGCATTTGAATTTTACATATAATAACTGTTAATGCCTCACGTTCTTTAAACTATTGGTTTTACTAAAAAAAAAAAACTGTTTTGGCGGTTATTGGCAGATATTTTGGCATACCTATCCTCCACTTTGCTTCTTATTTTATTAGTTTGCTTGAAACACTTGGCATTACTTTACTGGATAAAAAAGACATGTCACTATTTTTCTTTAATTAGGGACACGTGTCCAAATCTCATTGGGTTATTATTTTTAATAGTGAACACAAGATCAAGGACATAAGATAATTGTTATGGTATAATCCCTAGTTCCTCAATTGTCTACACTAGGGTTAAGGTTGATGAAGTCGATCGACTTATGGCACCAAAGACTAGGTCGATCATATGAAATCTTTAAAGAGTTGGATAGAATCACTAAAAAAAATTTAGTTAATATATATAATATATTAATGGCATTCCCAATCTAGAAAGCACTTAATTCTATATATCTACGGACCTTAACAAAAGGGAAAGCAACCTCATGCTTCTCATAAGAGAGACCCCGGTAATTTTGCTGCCACTTGTTCTTTAGAGTTGGTTCATGTAAATCTCATGGGTCCTATGAAAACTACAAGTCTTGGCCGGTGGGAAGAGGTTGACAATTTCTTGCTATTCTCATAGATTGCATTTATTAGAGAAAAATCGAATGGTTTTAAGTCCATCTGCCAATTCAAAGGCTCCAAAATCATAGAAGGTACTCAACCACTCGTATCGAAAGTGATCATGGCAAAAAGTTTAGCTTCGGAACTGAATTTGCTGGGTATTGTGAAAGCATATATGGATTTCTGCATGAATTCTCCGTACCCAAAATTCATCAACAAAATAGAATTGTTGAAAAGAAGAAAAAGGTACGTGATTCAAGAGGAGGAATGTGATTGGTTTCAATTTTTCTCTCTTTCCTTATGAACCCTCCCGCATTCTCAATCTCCCTCTTTATCTCAATTAATTCTCAAAAATTTTATAGTAAATTTATTTTGTTTTTAATAATTAACCAAAGTGCCCATACTTAATAAATTACTTGCCCCCCAAAAGTAGGCAGTATGAAGGCTACGTGGCATCCTCTGTATGTTGGGCTGCAATGGAAGGTTAGTTGATCTATCCACAGTGTGTATGTGGAAGCTAGAGAGAGAGAGACAGAGGGGGGAAAGTAGGGTTGTTTGTCCGCACATGCATATACAATTAATACAGTATATCTACCAAGAACATACTGATGGTGCGCATGTTTTTCTTTTCCTTTTCTTTTTCTTATATAAAATGAAAAGTCGATACACAAACTTTAGTGGGTATCTAAGGAAATCAAAGAAATTACATTTATCATGTATCAAATCAAACATAGAAGTTGTAAATATTAATTTATGACAAACAGCAACTAAAACTAAATGCAATGCATGCAGATGACACACACAGACACAGAGAAAGAGATTAATTAAACAGATCGCACAGTTTATCAAGTCGTGTAGATAGTTCTGATACCACCTATATATTAAACCAACACCAACACCAATATTGAATAGACCCTGCAGCCACCAACGCCGTAACTACTAGAGCTTCACAATCTCTGGAATGTCCACCGGGTATGTATCAATGCAGTCGATCCATGGCCCATCTGTTGATGTCTTAATAGTACGATTACACTTCCAAACAGCACTATTACACTTAAACCCACTTCCAAAAGCAATTTGCCAAACTCTATCACCTTTCTTCATTCTGCCTTTAGCCTCAATATAACTCAACTCATACCATAAAGATGAAGAAGAAGTATTACCAAAACGATGAAGTGTCATTCTTGAAGCCTCAACATGCTGAGCTGAGAGCTGAAGATTCTTCTGTAACTCATCAATCACAGCTCTTCCTCCTGCATGGATGCAAAAATGTTCAAAAGCTTGCTTAAAATCAGGAATATAAGCCTTCCATTTAGGGTTGAAAATTTTTCGACCGATGAGGGTGAAAAGGAAAAGAAGTTGCTCAGATGCAGGTAGCACAAGGGGACCAATTGTGGTAATATTAGATTTCAAAGCCTCTCCTGCAATAACCATTAGGTCTTTTTGTAACGAAATCCCAACTTTCCCTTGTGGGTCTTCTTCCTCGTAAACGCACCGATATGCCTTGTCATCGGCCCCTTTGTGGGTTCGAACGACGTGGAGTAATCGGTACTTGGCTCGCCATCTCTCACCTCTTTTGTTGGATAGAAGAATCGCGGCGCTCCCCATTCGAAACAAACAGTTGGGAAGAAGCATTGACCTTTGTTTCCCAGTATAATAATTTGGTGTAATAATTTCAGTACTAATAACAAGAGCATAAGAATTAGGGTGAACTTGAAGAAGATCTCTAGCTAAATCAATAGATAAAAGACCAGCACTACACCCCATTCCAGATAAATTAAAACTCCTTATATTACTCCTCATCTTGTACTTATTAATCACCATAGCTGACAACGAAGGCGTTGGTGAAAACAAACTACAATTCACGATAAGGATATCGATATCTTTGGGCTTTATCCCCGTTTTCTTCAAGAGAGAATCAATAGCTGAGAATATAACAAGTCGAGCTTCTTCTCTTGCAGCTTCCATTGTAGGCCTTGGAGGAATATAATGAATAGCTGAGGGCAAACATGTCTCTTCCCCTAAACCGGATCGTTCCAGGATTCTCATTTGAAAATCCACACTTTTTTGATCCGAAGAATTAATCAACCTCGAGTGTTCCATGAAGGTTGCAAAGGGAACACGGCACGTGACCGGAGGCTTGAAACAAGAGTAGTCAACAAGGTAAATGGAGCGAGGCTTTGACATGAAATAGACTGTGGCTATGAAGATTATGAAGAAAGAAGAACAGAGAACATGGAGAAGATCAAAGTGGAGAAATCTCCAAATGTTGAGGATTTCATTTGGGCCTAATTTAAGAACTTCTAAGAGTATGGCTACAATGATGGGTACTAGGACAAAAGTGAGGATGTGGTTCACAAGGTATTGGTAACCAAGTTTGACATATTTGAGCCTCACTGAGCTAGAAAAGTCAGGCAACATTTGTGGCATCTTTAGAGAGAGAGAGAGAGAGAGAGAGAGAGAAGGAAGGAGGGAGGTGGGGATGTTGAGGAAGGGGAAGGCAAGGAAGGTGGGGATATAAAGGGTGCAGAGGGAGAGGCAATGAATGGAGGCAGATGAAGAGATTAAATGAGGATCTCACGTCATACAACGCTCTCTTAGCTGGACCATTTTATTTTTCTAACATGCACCCTCTACTATTTAAACATCTACTAACTAGCTAGCTCATTAGTGTTTTTCTTATCTTTTTTTCTTTTTAATATTATTTTGGTGGATACAGTTTATACCGTTCGTGATATATTTGATGCATGAGATTCATCCACTAATTTATAAGGGTTTTTTAAAAAAAAAAAAAAAAAACTTTTTTTGTTTTTATATTGAAGTATATTTAGAGAAGAAAATTTTCATTCTTTCTCCCTTTCTGTCCTTCCTTGTTATCTGACCAACTTGGAACATATATTTTGATAAATCGACCATTGGCTTTAATGTTCCACTTATACTTATCATAAATGCAAAAAATCACATTGATCCAATGGTCGGTTTTTGCAATTTTGAAAGAAAAAATATAAAAGATAATGAAAAAATTGTGAAAAACTGTCATAGTCTATTTAAAAAAAAAAAAAACCAACCATTTGATCAAAGTAATTTTTTGCATTCTTGATACGTATAAGTGGAGCATCAAATCCAACTGACGCTTTTTTAAAATAACTATTTCAAGTTAGTCAGATGCACGAGGAAGGACGAAAATGAAGGACATAAAGGCTCGACAAATAGAATTGTACGTTGTTTAGAGAATGGCCGGCCTTGTAGTACAGTGGTATGTACCCTCCTTACCTTTAGAGGAGAGATCTCGATATGATTTTTAGCACATGAAAGCTAAGTGCATCGATACTCATTTGTTAAAAATTGGAAATTTTGAGATACGGATAATTCTTTCATCTTTTGGAAAATAAAGTAAAAAAATAAATAAATTTGAGATATATTTACAGCTGGAAATAGATCAAATTCGGGACCCAACTGGCAACTGCTGCCATTGGATTGGGAAGAGTTGAAATAATACCCACACCCAATCTATTAGGGAGTATTAATTATTATACCAACTTGTTAATTAAATATACACATGGAAATAGTTATTGTATACTTAAAAATTTTGAAATATTTAATAAATATATTTTATAAACTAATTAAATAAATTGCTTCAATTTTTGAAGTGCCAACTCCAAACCAAACTCACCCCATATAATTAAGTAGAGAACTTTAATTGGGGAAAGCAACGTACTCAAGTGAAAAACCCACCTAACCATCCTATTTAAGGTAGTCGGTGTAGATGCTTAAAAATTGCCACCTCGATCTAGGTATTCCTAGGAATACTTTGTCATCGATCTAGGGCAAATAATTTATGAAGAGTGATGGAACTTATAAAGATAAATGAAATTTTCCTTCTAACCGATGTGGGATATATGATATGAAATTCAACACAATTCATTTCTTTTGGATATAAGATTATATATCTTGATGCATGGTATGCTAATATATATATATATATATATATTAGTATATTAATATAAGATTAAATATCTATATCCATATATAATGACCCTCATCTCATAGTGCTAGACTGCTAGTGGATCAGTCTGGTCCATATCACCCCTGTCATAGAGTTGTGGTTACTGGTTAGAGCAAATTGATAATAATTAATTAATGCATTTGCTTTGACAAGACAGCTGCTAATAAAAAGATATGAAAAATATTCCATTACTCTTTAATTTCCCACACACTCACAAAGAAACCAAATGTGAAATCGAGGGTAGTGGAATGATAATCATTTCACGGGCTCTATTAGGAATTTTACTCGAAAAATTTCGGTGTAGACTAGACTCATGGAATGCAGTTCCGGGCATTTTCGTTACATTTTATTACTTAACATAATTACCATTCAAGTAGACTGTAATAATCTCATTATGGACATTGGACAAAGACTTCATAAATAGAATCATGAATCCCAAAGCCAAATGGAGAGTAACCATTTCAAATCAATATATATACACACACAGAGTGGAATGATCAAGTCTATCATATGCTTATATAAGCTTAGGTAAACATGAAGTCTATAGATAATTGTGGGATATATAATGATGACATGCATAATTGTCTATGGGCCGGGCTTCAAGCTTACATAACTTATGTAAGCATATGCTGAGTAGATCATGATTGTATCTTATATTATCTTATTATTATATAAGGAGCAGTAAGCTGATGTGGCAGCCCAAAAATTTATTCCCTCTTTCATTATCTTCTCTCCTTAGTTTTATCCCTATATTTTTTTTTTTTTGGTTTTAGCCTCACTTTAAAATGATATGACATTATATCTATCGTTGCTCCAATTAATTAAATGAAATTTAATTTTTCAATGTTCTTTATTGAGGTAGGTCCCATTTAAATTTCTTTTATCTTTCCATAATTAATTTTTGAGTAATGCTATTTCACCATCTTTTTCCAATCACGCCACATGCATCAATGGTTATGATTTTGAAAAAAAATGAAAATATAATATTTATTGATGTGAACCACACATCAAATGTCAACTAAGATGGATGAAGTAGCATTTCTCTTAATTTGTTCATTTTTTTTTACTGTGGATCTCATTTTCGCCTCCCCCCCTCTTTTTAATTATATATTTTAAAAATTGGTTCCACTTTACTTTTTTACAATTTTTTGTAGTATTTTAAAATTTTTAATTTTTGAATAATACATCCAAATTAATTTTTTCGAATCTGCTTAACAATTTTAGTAATTCTTATTTATTAAAATATATATTCTAACTCTATAAATATAATTAAGATCAAACTATCAAAATCATCTAATCAAAATAATTATATTATACAATTATAATTTATTAGATAAAAAAACCTTATTGACAAGTCTCGCGCATTGTATAGATTTGCGCATTGTATAGATTTGCGCTCGTGTGTGTATATATATATATTGGAGAGTAACCATTTCAACGAAATATATATATATATACACACACGTGCACACACACACTAAGGGAACGAGTTCGGAGCCATTGACCTATTTTTACCTATATATATGGTTTACAAAATTTAATGTATATAATTTTTTTTTTCTTTCAAGAAAACAAAAGGAAAAACATTGCAAACTTAATTAGTCCGGCCAACTTTGTTGGAGCAATCAATTCATAAACTAAAGAGTGATGATCTCACAAAAGAGATAAAATTAAACAAAAAATAAAAAGTCCAAGAATATCAGATTATGTTTTAATAGAATTTTTTTTTTAAACTTTAAGTCATACCAACTTTGTTGGTGCAGTCAATTCTTAAACCGGAGAGCACTGATGGTCTCACAAAAGAAGAAGAAAAAAAAAGTTCCAAAAACATTATATTATGTTTTACTAATTGTTTTTAACCAATTCCGAACCCAACTATCTATTTTTGACAGATAGTATGCATGTACAGTACTTTTTCTACTTTTGGGTGCCTCCAATTCTGTAGCTTAGTGCTGCTTAGAGCATCTCCAATGCAAATGTCAAATTGGAGGTGCCAAAGTCAAATTTGACATCCCAAATAGCACTTGCCAAAGCCAAATTCAAAATATAGCACTAAGGTGCTCCAATGCACAAGTGTCAAATTTTGGCACTTCCCAACGATTTGAGATTTACCCTCATGCTCTAACTAACTTCCAACTACTTTTCAAAAGTTATTTACAAGAACATATTAAAACTTATTTTAATCCTCGTAATGAAAAAAATTAATATTTTAAAATAATTAATTATTTTTGAATCTTAATTTGATAATTTAATATTGTAAAATTTTATTTTCGCATAAAATTAGCTAAAATACTACTATTCTAATTAGAATTTATCATTGATTAATTTTAATTGAAAGAATTTAATTACATACTAAATTTAAATTATTGCCACTTTGCAGTTAAAATTTTGATTTTAATCTAGTTGAGCCACTCGCAGTAAAAATTTTGAAAAACTGACCGTTGGATTTGATACTCCTATAATGTATGTCATGTCTACCAAAAATCACAGTAATCCAACGGCTATTTTTTGAAAAACATAACTTTGAAAAACTGTGATTTTTTTGTTCTTACAAATGTTATCATTTTTTAGCAGTCATTTTCTCATAATCCAACCGTTGGATCACTGTGATTTTTGGCATGCATGACATACATTATAGGAATATCTAATCTAATGGTCAGTTTTCCTTAACTTACACTGCATTGGAGATGCACTTTTGCATTGGAGATGCTTTTATGTTTCGAAAACCGACCGTTGGATCACAGTGATTTTTGGCACCCATGACATTCATAAGATGAATATTTTATCTAACGGTCGATGTTTCAAAATATGATATGCAGCTGAAGCAAAAGGGCTAAAAGACTCTTAAATTAGTAAATAACCCCATTTTTTTTAAAAAGACTCTTGAAGCCATAAAGGCTAAAAGAATAAATTTGTCAACAAAAAAAAAACCCAAATAGCAAAAAACCCTAGGCAGATTTCATCGTTTCAATTCTCATTTCTCAGTTTTTTGATTTTCCCATCTTGCTCCTCACAGCCTCTAAACCCCCAAGGCGGCACAGCCTCACCCCACTGATTCCCACCGTGGCGCAGCCTTACCCCACCGCGGCGCAGCCTCACGACCCTCATCCCACTGCGGCATAGCCTCATGGCCTTTAACTTCGCGGAGTCACAATCCTATATAATGCAATTATAAGGCATCGAAACATATATATACAAGGAACAAAAAAGTCAACACCTTTAAGAGGATTGAAGCTGCGAGGAGGGGAGCCACTGCTGATCCTGTTACCGGTATTCCACTTTCTTTCTCTAGCTATTCCGCCTCTCTTTAAGCTTCAATTTTCTCAATCATTGTGTTTGTGACTTTGTGTGTGTATATAATTTTCTCAATCATATGTGTTTGTGACTTTGTGTGTGTACAATTTTCTCAATCATTTGTAAGATTTTTTTTTCTTGCATTTTCTTGGCTGCCAAACATAATCTTTGGGGGTAATTTGTCATTTTGGAAGTTGTGAGTAGTTGGAGTGGTGGGAAATCTGATGTGGCACAAATAGCAGCTGCCATTCTAAAACCCAAATTTAGCAGCTTGGGCTGCTAAAGCCAAATTTGGCATAAGTAATGGCAGCTGCATTGGAGCAGCTGTTTTGGGTGCAAAGTGTCAAATTTGGCTTTGACAGCTCATTTGGCACCTCCATTGGAGATGCTCTTAGGATTGTACAAAAATCCGCCCGACCCGTCGTACCCGCCCGACTCCATCCGAACCAACCCGCAACCCGCGGTTACATATCTCATGGTGGGTGGAGTCGGGTGGATGAGATAGAAATTCTATGGGTGGAGTTGGTTGGTGGGTGTCAATACCAAAACCCGCTCAAGACCCGCCACCCGCCAGCATTTATATATAAATAATAAATTTACATAAAATGATTCAAGATACTTGTTATAAATTTTTTTTTTAAAAATGCATGTTAGAAAAATTAGAAAGCAAAAACGTACCATAAAGGATTAAAGGCCAAAAGCAAAATACATGCTATAAATTTATAGCTATTTCTTTGTCATCAAATTGCACTATAAAATATTGGGTAGATCCTCCAAGGCATTTAAATATTATGATATAAAGTGGTGATGTGTTTGTTCTTCATCATATTCAATGTTCAAATACGAGTGGAATCACATCAATCTACGCATGAGATGTCTCTCTTTCTATTTTGTTTATTATCTTTTCCAATTAATAAGCATTCTTCATTCCTTTTGCTTAGGGAGTTCCTGTAAATTTTGAGCAGAATTTCATCCCATTATCAAATGTATTCACTCTATTTTATATGAATGTGCTTTCCTAATTCTTCTTTCTTATTTATATTAATATGTTTATACTTTCAATTTATGTGCTTTACATCATTTTTATAATTTTCATATTTATGTTTTAAATAGTTTATGGAGGAGTCCCATGAGAATTGTAGTTTAATCATTAAAGAACACAAAATTGTATTGTTAGATACGAGTTTAAGGTGTCTTTGCTTGTTTAAATGAGTTTAGAGATTTTAGGTGTCTATAAAAAAAAGGAATAATTGGCCAAAAGTCCAATTTTATGGTCATTCATTGTATAAAATCCTCTCTATTTTTTTATTCTTTGAAAAGTCTTAATTAAAAATATTTCGCTAGCTAAGGTCCTATTTTTTCAAAATTCAATTTTTTACGGACATAATTACCCTTGACAGCATCACCATCCTCTCATCCCTCTCTTCCGATCTACACTCAGGACATGTAATGTGTCTTCCAGTTCAACATTGTGGGCCTGGCACCTACCATCAGTGGTTAAGTGCTTAATAAGACGATGTTTATTGGCAAGCAACCTGTCCTGGCACCTACTCTCCACGCTGATTTCTAAGATTCTTGACTCCATCGTCGATGAGAGAGGGGCCAACACCAGCTTGATATTATCTTGGTGAACACTTGGAAGATGCTGCAATTTAATCTAGTCTGATTAGTCAATCTCTATTCTGTTCTTTTTCATTCTCTCTCTCTCTCTCTCTCTCAATCTTCTTTCTTTTTCCTCAACTCAAGCCAGCGATTTCCCGACGATAACTTGACGGACCGCTACACTCCATGAATCCAACAGCTCCGGTGATTGCTGCTTGTTAAAAGGGAAATTTTGATTTATTTTGACTGTTTGATAATTGAGAATTGTTCGTAAATCCCAAGCATCGATCTCTGTGGTCGTAATGAGAATCTTGTTGTGTATAAAATTAGATGCAATCGAATTGGGGTTTTTGCATATGAGAAAAACGAAGTCATTATCTGAGTTTAACGCCTTGAGCTTGTGGTACAAGTTACAGAAACCTGAAACTGCAATACATATGCAGAAGGCGTATGTAGGTGAAGCTTGAAATTCGTTTTTTCAATTTTAACAAACATATTTGTTTGTGTTTATCAGTTTTTGATCATATATTGGATAGAACAAAAACTACGGCGTAGTTCCGATGGCTACATTAACGATGCGTTAATTTCCATTGTTGGAGCACCAGAGAAACGAAGAGAATGAGTAAAAAAAAAGTTTTTTTTTTTTTTTTTTCCTTTTTTGGCATAGTGACCTGCGTTTTCCAGCATAGTGACCAGCATTTCCGGCGTAGTGACCTGTATTTTCTGGCGTAGGAACCTGCGTTGGCGTAGTGACCTGCGTTTCTGGCGTAGGAAACTGACTCAGGTCATTACGGGGTGTGACGTAGTGAACCCGAGGATTGTGGGTGTAGGTGACATTGAAGATTGTTAGGAAGGAGGGGTATTTTTGTCCAATTTAAGCCAAAAGGACTTTTGGGAAGAAAAATCTTTTGAGAGGATTTTTGGCATGAAAACCTTCTAAATTAGGACCTTTAGCCAAATTCCCCTAAAAAAAAATTATTATTGATTGACTCGCCCAATCCGCCCACCCGCCTGTTGAAATCCTCCAATTTTTTCAACCAATCCGCCGGTTATTAAGATGTGCGGGTCGGTTGGTGGTTGGGAGGATTAGCCACCCGTCAAGGACGGGTTGATCGGCGGTTTTACCCTCCACCCGCCCCCAACCGATCCGCGCACACCCCTAGACTGCTTAATTGGTTGATGGATTTGGAATAATTAGTCTGTGATTAGTTATTTTATAAATATTATTAATATAATTAATATAAGAGCAATGTTATACATCGTTATAACGAATCGCTATAAGTATCGCTACAAGAAAAAAACGATGGCAGTTTTGGAAAATCACCGATGGATATTTTTAAAAATTCACAGTCGTTGTTCTTGTATTGATTCTTGTATTGATACGTTGCAGTAATGCATAGCATTTTTTGTTTAGCTTATTTGCTTGGCACTTTTGAAGTGTAGCGTTCAGATTAAAAAATAAATAAAAATAAATACGTACGTAGTAAATAAAAAGTATAGGATTGGGAGTGACAGCTTAATTTATTATATCTCTCCTCCTACTCTTTTGCTTTCAATCAATTAGTAAAATCACAGCAACTGAATAAAAAATTAAAAATAGCTCTAAATTGAAATAAACCATATAAATATGTTTGGAACGATATAAATAAAGAGAGACAATCCATAGCTAAAAAGTAGGTGCAGCTTTTCTATATATATATATATATATATCATGCAGTAAAGTAAAAAAACATTGGATTAATCAGTTTCACCCTTTTGCAGTGGCCCCGTGACAGTTTGGTGGGGTGGTTGTAAGTCACTGCCCATGTACCTCGTTTCTTTTAAGATTGCCCCAATGCCCCGACTCGCTTAAAGCTTCCAATCCATTCAATTTGCCAGTTTTCAATATGAAAAAGGCTACTCTCATAGCCTTTTCATTCATGAGTTTATCACCTCGATTCCTTCTATTTCAAAGCATTTTATATATATATAGACACGAACCAATAAGTAGATTTTTTTTTTTATTATAAGTCCATTTTCACTGGGAGAGGTATTTTGAAAAACCGACCGTTGGATTATAAAATCTTCATATATATGTTATGTCTGCCAAAAATCACGGTGATCCAATAGTTGGTTGTTAAAATACAGACATTTAAATAACTTTGACTACATCTAATGATAAATATTATCAAAGTATTTCACAAACTGTATTTTGAAAACCGATTAATTATCGGATCACTGTAATCTTTGGCAGACATGTCATTCGCAAGAAGATTGTCTAATTAAATGGACAATTTTTCAAAATACCTATCCTAAACTCCTAGAAAGGGTGGGCTAACAATAATTAAGTTAAGTAAGGACGTCCTTATCTTATCAAAATTCTATACATATATATACTAGCTGTGGGATACATGTTTAAAAAAACTAACAGTCGGATTAGATACTATACTTACGTATGTCACGCATGTCATAAATCACAGTGATCTAACGGTCGATTTTTAAAAAATGTCACTGACAAAAACTGTCATAGATTTCAACAGTCGTGGCTTTTCCGGACTATATTTTGAGATGCTAATATAAGGTCAACCTAAAGCAAAGTTACATCAGGTGACCTCAATTGGAGCACTTGTACGACCTATTTTGAATAACTCACCATTGGATTGTATTTCCCTCTTATGAATGTCATGTCTGTAAAAATTAATGTGATCCAATGGTTAGTTTTTAAAAATGTCATAATAAAGAACTGTGAATTTTTTGTTCTTAAAAATTTCGCCATTATTTCCGCAATTGTTTTTTCAAAATCCTAGCTACCGTTGGATCAATGTGAATTTTTGCAGACTTGACATTCATAAGAGGGGAATATAATCTAATGGTCAGTTTTTTAAACTATGTTCTTATTAATCCATATTTTAACACCAGTTAATAAATGGATTACACATGTCGGAATATGGAAGGAGATATATTATGAATTAAATTCATAAATAGGAGAAGCCGTTAAGGATTAATAATCCGGAAAAAAAGGGATAAAATTAAAAGGACTAATACTTGGAGTATAAGATAAACATAGGGATAAAAGTTTATGTTTATTTTATATTAAGATAAATATTAATCCTATGAAGTGAATGATTGTTAAGAGAGGCAGGAGGAAAAGGAGTTCAAAGTGCAATAAGACACTTAGAATAAAAATTCTTCTTTCTGAAGAATGATTGTTGGGTTCAAATAGGAGCTTTCAAGGTTGGTAAAGTTATAGAAGGAAGAAACCTGATACGGAAAGAAGAACAATATGCGGTGAAGAGTTTGGAATTGAAAAGAAGATTGCAGATTAAGTCCATAAATAAAGGGTTCATAAGCAATTGAAGATCATTTAAAACGTACACAACAGCTTCAAAGCTTCTTTCTTCTGCAGAAAGGTGTTTGAGAGCCCTATTGCTTCCTGGCTGAACTAGGCTCCGTAGTAGGGTATTCTGGTGGATATTCAAGAAAGACAGAGAGGTACTCAGAGGAAGTCCGAGGCATCTAAAGGTGACAGGGTGGTGGATAGAGCTGTATTAAAATTTGGAGGAACGGTTTCCTCTTAATTTTATCTTGCAAAGGGGCTACTTCAAAGTTCAAGGAAACGAGTAAAGTTGTCTTAAAATTTGAAAAAAGTAGTCCTATTAATCTATTTTTCGAGGAAGTTGTTTTGTGGAGCAAAGAACAGGGTAGAGCTGTCTTGAAGTTTGTTTTATCTTTCCTTGTTTAATCAAGAGGAGAAATAATCCTTCAAGAAGTATAATTAGGTTGTTCAAAGGGCTCGAGGGTAGTTCGAGCCGTACAGACGACTGTTTTATTCAAATTTATTTTTCTTTCTTGTTTACTGTTTTAATTTATATTGCTGTTAGTTTCTAATTTGTTAGGATTAATTCACTTGGCTTGGCTCCTTAAAAGTCCTCTTAATTGAGGCAATTTGAACCCCATCACTTGGTTTTTACTGTAAATAGTGATTCGAACTACCTTGCAGTGGTTTTAACTTCTAAATTTTTTTAGTGAATCAACATTTTGGGACGCCCGGTGGGATAAGCCAAGTGTAATGGCTTCTAACATTAGAAGCAAGCAAGCTGAATCATCACAGGCCAAAAATGAAGTGGCTATGGAGGCTGATCTCGAGTATAATGACTTAGAAACAAACCGCCCCGTTAAAGAGAGAATTTTTCTAATGAGAATAGAAGCATTATCTCAGAGAACAAATGTGTTGTTGCAGGCTAGCACCCAGAAAACGAATGCTTTATGATAGTAGATTTTTGAAAGATCTAAGCAAAGTAAAGAGCCGACAAAAAACATACAGCCTTTATTAGAAAGTTTCTCCAATAATCTAGAAAACCAGAATATTATCGATTTAGAAAGAGCTTTAGAGAGACACACTGCAATGGTGCTTGATATGATACCTACCAGGGTAGAAGAAACACCTCAGAATCAAGGGGTTCGAAGAGTTAAACCCGAAGATAACAATCAAAATACTCCTGAGAATAAGAGGCCAATAGAATATGGCCCTAGGCCCAGAAACAACAATCTTGTTAGGCCTACAGTAAACCATCAGTTTCCTAGATAAGGGAATAGAGGAATGGGATTTGATCCCCCAGAACCTAGGAAAGGACCAGTTAGGGGAAAGTTGATCCCTCCAAGAGACCCCATGGAATACTGGGAAGATAGGGAAAAAGAGCATCGACCTCACACGATGGATGAAAAGAATAGGATAGTCGAGATTGCAGACATCCATTTTTGACCATGGGAAGGGTCATTAATGGTTGTCTGTGATTTGAGGAGAGAAAGGGTGTTAAAACCCTAAGTTGCCAGTTTTACCTTTGTGAGTAGTTACTTAGAGGTCATTATCGCATGTAGGTTTTTAGGCTAGATTGAGTCGGTTCTTCTTGCATTTAGTTTTTAGAGAGTCTAGGAACATCCCTGTAAAATTTCATGGCATTCTGAGCCAGGCTTGATAGAAAATAAGGCCTTTTGTGACTTGAAGGGCAATATTGTCCTTTGAATCATAAAAGCTCTAAATGACTGTCGATCTTGTCCCGAATGATCTCGAGGCTTTGGCATGGATATTTAAGGTGTGTTTGGTAGCTATGTTGATCAGTGGCAAGGTCTGTTGAGCCTTCTGGCTCATGTTTGGCTCTTAAGGCCCAAAAGGCCATTTTAAGTTCAGATTAGAGTTTTCAACCGGGAATGACCGGAATTCGATATTTTTATCAAACTAAGGTCTTTAAAGGCTTCAAAACACCTTCTTAAAATTTTTTAAAACTTTTTTCGAGAAGTACAAACGATTTCGAGAGCGATTGGTTAGCAGATTTCAAAACCCTAATTTGGGCCCGGCATGCCCAAAATAGCTAATCGATTAACTTTTTCCCAAAAACCTTGACTTTGGTCAATGCATTTTCACTTCAAAGACTTCTTAAAACATGGAGAATCGAATCACGATCATTTTGGCGCTTGAATCGTCGAATTTGGACTTAAAACGGGCCCGAATAGCCGAAAAAAGCCAAAACAAGGTCGAAACGGGCTGAGACAGGCCCAAATAGGGCAAAATTGGGCTGCAGGCTCGATGGCCGTCCACCAAGGGACGGCCAACCGTCCCAAGGTGGATGGACACCCGACCCAATTGCCAGAAATTGCAAAAATCAGAGTTTTTTTTTTCCTCTAGGACTCTTCCAAGTGCTTGCCAAGTGTCTAGCTCGACCTTGGGGACTTTGGGATGAATTAGAAGACCTTGGAAGGCTGGTTTAGAGCCCTTGGATCATTCCTAAGAGATTCAAACTCAGCCATTGATCAATTTCAAGTCCCTCTATAAATAGAGAGCCCTGAAATCAGTTTTAACACAACAATTAAGGCATTTAAAGAGCCAAACTTAAAGAGTAGAAGCTTAAGGTACTACATTTAGTCCTTTAGCATCCTCAACTATATTTTTGAAGTCTTTGAAGGTTAGAGAAGAAGCTAGGAGCAAGGGAGAAGGAAGCAAAAAAGGTTAGTTCAATTAAATATTGGGTTTGTTTTAATAAGTTTGCATATTTCTTCTTCATCTTCTATTTCTTCTTCTTCTTCTTCTTCTTCTTCTTCTTCTTCTTCTTTCTTCTTCTTTGTCCATACCATGCTAGGGATGGATACCTAAGTTGGGTATTCAAAGGTTAGAAGTAAAGGTTAGTTGCATATAGGTTAGCATATAAATATTTTGCATTTATGAGTTTTATATAAATAAAATCAAGTCTATTTTGTTTGTTTTGAGTATGCTACATTAGTATAGGTTGATAGGAACATGTTTAGGTTTGTTTATACCATTCATTTTTATGTTTAATGTTTGAAATATCATATGAATTGTGTTCGAGGGAGCAAGCTAAGGTAAGTCCCTTCCCTTATGTTTAAAATTGGTGTTTTTAAGCATGATGCATGATTATTTTGGTATATTATATTAGGTTTCATATTAGGACATTTACACTTCTTTTATTTATTCTTTTTGGGTTTTAAATCCACTTTTTTGGTTGTATTTTGTTGGCCCAAGTATATACCTCTGGAGGGGGGGTGAATAGTGGTATTGTAAACTTTAACAAAAATTACCAAATTAAAAATTAGGTCCAACTAAATTTAGCGGAATATAAACAAGTTAACAAATATAATTGGAAATGAGAGAGCAAGAAAGAATCACAAATCAACAATATATAGCAAGTATATAAATTAAAATGCAAGAGAAGAGTTAGAGAGATTTAAACACAAGAGTTAACGTGGTTTGGTCTCCGCCTACGTCCACGCCTCAAGAGCTCCGTCTTGAGGATTCCACAATCCACTATGGATCACTCCTTCAAGGTGGAGAAACCTTTATAAGTTGCCTTCTTTCAAAGGTGGAAGACACTCACCCACAGCCTACTTTCAAGGTGGTAGATTCTCACCTACAAGTATTTCACTCAACCCTTAACTCTCACAAGGTTTCAAGATGAATATGAGTACAATAAAGAAGACTCCTCAATGAGTAGAAGATGTACAATAATGAAGCTTTCACTAATATCACTCAAGGATTAAGAACTAATATATGGCTCAAGAGATAATGATGAATCAAAGTGATTAAATCACACAAGAATGATGAAAACTAAGTTTAAGTATGATTCTGTATGATCATTAGTTGATTCAAGACTCATAAATGAGTATAAATAGGTTCCAAAACAAATATGGCCGTTAGGGTCAAAATAGAGCCGTTTGCAGTGTTAAAAACTAGCTGTTATTGAGCAGGAGGCCGATTAGTCGACTAGGCACACTGTTAGTCCACTAGACAGGGGTGATTAGTGGACTAGGAGAGGAATTTCTCAAAACCAGCTATTGTCTTCATTCTTAGTCGACTAGGATGAATAGATTAGTCGACTAGAAATGTTGCAAAGCTAATAATTGAGATTTCTCAAGTCCAAATCAACTAATAACACTTGAGCAAGTTGACTAAGTGTTCCCAAACATTTTTTGGGCAAGTTTAAAATGTTTTCCAAAGATGTTTAAGTCAAAACAATAAGTATAAAACATTTTGTCTTTAAATCCATAAGGCCCTCTATGAGTTTAAATCAATTTTTGACCAAAATGTGATTTTTCAAAGTTAAAACCTATGGTTTTTAAGTCATAGTCAATTGAGCCAATTAGTTCATCCTATAGAGAGATTTACAAAATAAATCCTAAGCACTCTTACACAAGAATAAAAGCAAGATCTTCATAAAAGATCTTCAACACTTGTGATTGGCTTGTGCTAGGCTTGAGCTTGGCTTCAAATGGATTGCATCAATGCAATGGCTCTCTTTATGGTCCTTAGTGAATATACAATATATACATATCCACATAAGGTTCAATGTAGTGCATGAGCTTTATCTTCATGATGGCTTGAGCCTTCTTAATTGACAACTTGAATCATGTTCTTATAAATACATATACCAAAATGGATATACAAGAACTATAGGATAATGTCAATCAATCAATAAGGTTAGCCAAACAAACATTCAATAACTATGACAATGTTAATCCAGTAACTAATATGACATTGTCCAATAAACATTCATTCAAAAAGGTTTGGCAAGAAACACGAATGAACATCAAAATATTCATACGCAATATATCAATATATTCATATGTAATACAACAATATTATCATGTGCAATACAACAATGTATTCATATGTACATGAGAGCTCAAAACACAATGTTTGTTATCATCAAAATCATTTAACAAATATGGGTGGAAGCCATAAGGCTAACAATTTAAATCTGTCCAAGGTTTTAAGTAACCTTAAAGTAAATTAAAAATCATTTTGAGGATCCAAACTAACATAGAAACATGCCTAGGTTCACATAGCTAACTTAGTTTGCATTTAGGACATTTTTCATGCATAGTTTATATTCTTTATTTGCATTTTTTATGTATTTTCTAGAAATTTCAGCATGCATGATTTTAGTCTTTTAGGTATTTAGGCTAACCTAGGACTAGCTAGAAACTCTAGGATTAGGGGGGTCACTTGACCCCACTTAGGACTCTTCTTTGTTGTAAGAATTACAATAGGAATAGAGTTCTATTTTATTTAGGAATCTACTTCGAGAAGGATTCTAAAAAGTAATTTTGAAAGTATTCAAAATGGAATGAAATTCCATCTCTTATGAAATGGTGTTTAATCGAATTCAAACTCTCGAAGCTAGAGTCCTAGATAAGATAGAATTCTTTCGATTATGCGGTTCATTACAATAGGAGAGTTCTAGGTAATCGAACTACGTGGACTTTGATTCTTATCAAGAAATTGGTAAGGTACGTAGGCAGTCAATTGGGCGCAAGTCCAATCTTAGGATGACTTTTGTTTCCTAAGGTCTTTAGGATTTTTTGATTCTTTTTTATTATTATTATCTATTATCTAGTATTATATATCATATTTTGTGGTTGATTAGATAAATAGGATTGTCATGATAAGATTTTGATAAAGCCCACATTTAATTAGGAGACCTTTAATTACGGTGAGGTGGGTTCCTACAAGGAGTTCCTTGGATCCTTCCCACTTCATAACCTAGACCCTGAATCCAACTTTGATTCGAAGACCATGTTTTTCCAAAATATGGGGTCATTGTTTTATTGAAAATAAAACTCTTTTTTATGGTTTCCTTATTCCTTAAAAATAAGGTGGCGACTCCCAGTTTTTTGCAAACACTTATCCTTTTTTTCAAAACCCAATCTTGAGTGGATAATAGAGAAGGATAAATGTGGATAATAGAGAAGGATAAATCGAGATGGGTAAAGATCATCCACAATCCACAATGATGATAAATCGAGACAAATAAAGATCATCCACAATCCACAATGATTCAAAAGTGAACAGCCTCCCGATCCGGGTCAGCTGGTTCATAGATTGGCGACTCCGCTGGGGATATCGAGGGCTAAACTCTAATTAATTATTTTTGGGTTTTTTCAATTTCTTAATTAATAAAATCAACCACTGGCATTTGCATGACTGTTTGACTTTGATTTCTGCATTGTGTGTGCATTGACTTTGCATGATTAGGATCGTTGTATGCTAAAGCCAACGATGAGCCTAGCCCTGGGCCCAGTCTCTTTGATTATTGGGTTCCATGTATGCGAAAGCCATCACTCTTCTCATCACGTACCCTCGGTATATCAAACGGACCAATCACGTATTGTTGGAACCACACGGTATTCCTGATGTCACATGTGGTTAGGTATATCGATTGGACCGAGCGAGTAAGGGACAGTCAGCCTACCCTTTGCATTAGTCCATGTAAACTATCTCTCTAGGACACATACCCTACATCGCCTGATCACACACTATTGTAATGTTATGCTGCCGGATTTTCCCCCCGGTTTTGTCTGAGCCTTGATTGTGAAGTGTGTAGAACCGTTAGGATCTGGATCTGTAGGACTAGACCCTTATGAAATGCCCTAAACTCTTAAAGGATGTGTCTTCAAAGAGTTAAGGTACTTAATAAAGGCCTAGTACCCTACATGTTCTTGGACTTAGGCCTGTGGTAGTGTTATGCTGCCCGAATAGTGGTATTGATCTGTGAGTCTTAGGAGAAGATGTGAGACGTGGGCTTTAGGTCCATGTCTTTTGAATAGAAGGTTTAGGTCCATAGTAAGTTTGGAACATGGGCTTTAGGCCCATGTCAATTGGATAGAAGGTATAGGCCAGCGGTAAGATTGAGATGTGAGCTGTAGGAATAAGATTCGTGCTTGGGCTTTAGACCCATTTTCATAAGATAGAATATGAGAGAGTGAGATTGATGTGTGGGCCTTGGGCCCATATTATTGTGAGCATGTAAGATTGTCCTTGTTCATTATTTTTCCTATTAGAAGCTCTCAGTTGATTCGATCCTTTCCCATTTCTTTTCCCAGCATTCTGGCTTGGCGTCGTGATTCTAGTGGTCGGTTAATTAGTTTGAAAGGTTCATCCGTTGGTTCAGAAATGTCTAGTCACGAGGATCGTACCCCTATTGTTGCTGAATCTAATGGAAAAACGGTGGATGAAAAGATCGAGGCACTTTTAAAAGTAGTCCAAGAGTTAGTCCTGAAAGAATATGTGCAGGGAGGATTCGCAGCGGAAGACAAACTATAAAAATTTATAAACAAGAATCCCACCATACATATTCAAGCAGGAAATCGAAACAAGCATCGGATCATGAATAATACAAGTACAAGAATTAAACAACTTTAAAACATTGACTTACTTGATTTGCCATTGATGAAACCTCGATCGCATCCTAGCTTCAAAGTGTATGAAGCCTCCAAGGTATCCACACGAACACAAGACCCTTCAAGCTTCCCGCACTTGTTCAACACTTGAATCAATGCAAGATGGAGAGGGAGAGAGATAGAGCAATTCGGCCAAGAGAGAGAAAAGGCACTAGGGCCGGCCTCCTCTAGGGAATAATCAAAAGCCTCTCTTTCTTTTTAGGGTTAGGATGTTCTAGTGCTAGCATGCACCCTCACCTTATGTATTTATAGATAAATACTAGAGTTTCCAATATTTTGCAACTTAGTCCTCCTTAATTAACCTTTGAAAAACCTAATCCCTACTAGATCACACGATTTTCAACACTTTTAAAATCAAGTAACAAGTATGAAATAAATCAGTCACACTCAAGGCACATATATATCAAGTACACAGAATGAATTAACTATCAAGAGGGATCCATGAACATAAGAATCATTCCATCCTTCTTGATAGTTTGAAATCACATCAACAATAATGATTGAACACACAATATACGTGGAAACCCTTTCGGGAGAAAACCACGGGAGAACAAGAGCAATCCACTATGAAAGAAGAGTTACAGAGATTATACCATACACTCTATCTCACCAACCCATGGCCTAGTGTACTGAGATCTCCTCAACTCAGTCCATCGAGTCCTCCTTCTTCAAAGCTTGCTCATCAACTACACAAGTAGTCTCACTCTTGATGTCTTCATCCAAGAGCCATGAGAATGATCCTATCTCCACAGATGATTCTCACTCCATGTATGTAAATGTGTTTTCCAAGGTTTCTAATGAAAGAAAACACCATGGGAACGCAGCGGAAAGTAAAACAAAAATTTTCCCATCGATTTTCATCCATGAATCGAACTCAAACTATAAGATGAATCAAAAACAATTATTTAAACATGAAATAAATGCTTACTTTGATGGTCGCCTTCACAAAATTTCAAGCTCCAAAGGTATGGAAGCCTCCAATGAAGTCCACACGAGCCTAAGACTTCTATGATCTTCCTTTGTCTCCACAACACTTGAGAAGGCAAAGGCTTAAGAGGGAGAGAGAGAAATTTCGGCTAGGGAGGAGGCAAGCAAGAGTGTATTTTAACCCTAGGGTTATCCTCCTCTATTTATAAACTTCTCTTCTTATAATGATGTTTGGTTACAAGTGCTAGCTTGACCAAACATCATATTTGATTAGTTATATTCTAGTTTAGTATATCCTTAATCCCTTTAATTATTAACACTTAATAATTAGGATTAAGCTAATATCTAAATCAGAATATCCCCTCTTACAAAATCAAGAAGAACACTTAAGCCCTTATGTGTGTGACCCATTGGGTTCACCCCAACCTAGTAGTGGATCGGGAACATCGCATGTTTCCCAAAATAGAAACTTTCTATTTTTGGTTCAATTGAAACTATTCCAATTTTGCCCTCAATGATAACACTTATCATTAGGCCTACACTAGTCATGAGTGACCTCTAGCAACATATCATGACGTGCCCTAGGTGTGGGTGAATATACAAATATAAATGAACCCTTCGTGTAATATAATCCTTCACCAATCAATGTCACGATTAAGTTATCTGGGTATGGATTCATGTCAAACCCTAACTTAATCCTGTGTTAGTTATTCACCAAAATATAAACTCAATTAGGTTAACCCATGAAAACTCTTTTCCTTGGTTACCTTCTGCTTTGGCCAAAGACTTCATTGAGTTATTATTTGTGAATTAACTGTGACATTCTCCCTTTGATATTAAGGGTGGTGATCCCCTATTGCACACTCACCTATCTTCATATATAACTTACTAAAGCCAATGAGCACCGATTACATCCTCATGAATAAGGGTGTACAAGATACTATCAAACTCTAGTAATTCATACATAAGATAACTAGTGGTGTCTCAGGTATGAGGATTACAAATGTGACTATACACATGAGCAGCTTTTGACATTCAAATACATCTCCATAAGCTGTACTCATTTTGGTCACGTTCAGTGTACTTGTTCTCTAACAAGCACCCACAGGTTTACTATAGTGTCTCTACACAGATGGCTTGAGACTCACCATCCTCCCATTGGAGCTAGTATAACCTGAGCTAATCTTAACGGTTTATTATCGCCCAAATAAATAAACCTATGATCAGGAACATATCTAGAATAGATGTTCTTGAGAATCATATGTCTCTCCATCTCAACACTTGAGATACAATTCTCTATCATGCTATTCAAGGACATTATCATGAACAGTTATAAATAACACAAGTATACATGATAATATAAAAGCCATTATATAGATGAATAAGATTCATTCAATAACATAAATGAAATTAAAGTCCCCTAATTACAATCTACTAATTGGTTTTAGGGCACATTTCTAACATCTAATCCATTCTAAGAAGGTTCATCATCAAATGATCAATATTCAAGCTAATCCTCAATTTAGAAAATGAAGAACCACAGCCATTAAGTGAAGGAACAAAATAGGTCTAGGAATAGAAATGATTTCTGGCGGCTGAGGTCACTGAATCTCGAGTGACTTATTCCTTTTATAGTAATCACAGTAACCAATGAGAAAACAGGGCTACAATTAGGTAAAATTAGGGTTTGCACGTACTTGGATCGATCCAGGCAAGGCTTGGATCGATCCAACTTGAATTGGGCCAAAAACAACCATTCTGTAAGAAGTTTAAATCGAAACTGGATCTATCCAGCCAAGGCTTGGATCGATCCAACTTGGCCACTTTAAGATCTTTAAAATATGCATTGTTAAGGTGCAAACAGTGGATCGATCCAGGTAAAGCTTGGATCGATCCAGGAATTCCTGACTTCCTAATTTTCACATTTGCAAACCATGGGATCGATCCAGATCAACCTTGGATCGATCCAGGAATTCCTGACTTCCTAATTTTCACTTTGCAAACCATGGGATCGATCCAGATCAACCTTGGATCGATCCAGATATTCATAAACCCTTATTTTTACAAGTTTGAACATGCATATGATGGAATCTAACCTCCTAGGTTCAAACCTTAGGTCACTAGGTCACTTACCATCCTAATCCATGAAGATATAGAATCATTTTGCCACGGCTTCACTTGAGATCATCAGTACACAACTATAAATGTACAAACCCAAACCAAGTTTTGAAACGAAACTAGCCAACACACAAACACTAAACCTAACAATCTCCCCCTTTGGCAGTTTCGTGACAAAACAAAATATAAAACAAGAAAAACAGGAAAATGAATCTAAGAAACCTTGAAACAAGATTCACTCCCCCTCACTTGTACAATCATATACACAAAACAAAACTAAAACCAACCATGACTGAGGAATCAAACATTTCACTTCCATCTTGATCTGTTAAACCTGCACATGCTTCACAAACAACCTTATGCAGCATAAAATGAACTGAATATGTAAAGTAGCATATTGACAAAAATATGAACTATTCAAGCGAGAACAATGTTACAAACATCCATAAAACATCAACATCCATAAGACATCAAATTGTATTGATAATCAAGGTAAGTTCAACAATCAGTTCATTTCATCAATGAGTTCATTACAACAGATCTTTTCAACAAAATAACCCAGTCAAGGTTACAAAATACATATTTACCCACCAAACAACCTTAAAAGCTAACAAACCTACAAACAAGCTAAACATAAACTAAACAGAAACTCTCAAAAACTCTCCCCCTTTTTGTCACAAACAGACAAAGGGATCACAATATGGATGGATCAAATCCAAGACCACTGTCGTCAAGGTGAGGGGAGGACGGTGCTGTATACCCCGAGCCTGAACCACCGGCAGCATCAGATCGCTGACTCGTGAAGAGGGAAATGAGGTGGTCGATCTTCGCATCAGTGCGAGTCTGGCTGACCTCCAAAGCGGCAATATGCTGATGAAGACCAGCTATGGTCATGGGGTAAACATGAGGTGGAGCATCAGAGGCAGCAGCAGCAGGAGCAGGAGCATCCTCATCAGAGTCACCTCCAGGAGTGGAGGTATGGCCACGGCTGCGATTAATGCACGCCAAATCAATGGGTCCACGAGTAGGCTTCTCGGGCCTGTCAGATGGAGAAGTCTTGACCCCCAACTTCTTACAAAACTCCGTGATCATGGCTCCATATGGTAAGGCCGTCTTGACCTCATGAGCTCGAGCCACCACACGAATGGTACCCCAAATGAGCTTCGGAAAGTTGATAACAGCTCCATTCATGAATGCATAATACAACCGAGCCTTGGAGTGCTCAAAATGGACTCGACTACCCCCGGGAAATAAATTCCACCATAAAATGATGTTCAAGGCACGAAATTCTTCCTTGAGGTTGCCTTGAACGAATTTGCCATTTTTTAACCCGGCAGATGTACACAAAGAATGGACAAGGAGGTCATCACTCACATTCGAGTCATTGTCAAAAGAAAAGGCTTGAGAATTAGGTGGAGGCATGGGCACATCCAAATAATCTGCTATCATCTGTGGAGTCACAGTGATAGACTTCCCTCTAACTCTAGACACAATCTCACATGTTTCGGTGTTCACAGTGTGGACACCCATGTAGAAACTCTTAACAAGTGAAGGGATAAACAACTTAATGGGCTCAAAAAAGCGACCTAACTTATGAAATTGAATCATTTGAATGAAGAGAGTGTCGGTCATACCCTTAGGGATTACTTGACGCTCACAAATGACGGGACGCCGCTCATAAACCTCCTCCTTAGTGAGCTTGGCATGGGCAAATGAGGGTTCCTCGTCCAGTGGGTCTTCAACAGTGAGAGGATTGGGAAGATCCGCTTGCTCTTGAGGCGAAAGAGGAGCATTCTTCCTCTTTTTGGCAGCGGGGGCCTTGCCCTTGCCTTTGGAGGATGAGCCTCCATGCCTAGAGCCTTCACCACCAGCCATGGTGAAGTTAACCGCACGAACCCATAAAAACCCAAGGCAGAGAATAAGAATGTCAAGTAGAGAGGTACTCATAGTGTGAGAAAATGAGTAAAATGAGGGAAAACAACTGTGAACAGAGAATACAGAGGTGAGAGAGGGCTCAATAGACTGAAAAAGGTAGGAGAAAGTGAACAGTGCACGCTGTAATTTGCCCTAAATAATGAAATTCCTCGAAGTTGGATCGATCCAAGTGAGGGTTGGATCGATCCACTAAGCTTGAGCACAAAACAAAGGTAAGGGAAACCAACTCTGGATCGATCCAAGGTGGTGCTAGATCGATCCACTAAGCCTGTATGCGAGATAAATGAGTTGAAACACCATGCTGGATCGATCCAAGGGGAAGCTGGATCGATCCAGTTTCCACTTACAGAAAGCATGTTTTGAGAAAAAATGAGCCAAATTGATTTAGATCGATCCAGGCAAGAGCTGGATCGATCCAACAGCCTTCAATACATCAGGTAAAAACATGAGATGCCCTCTGGATCGATCCAGACCAGCAGTGGATCGATCCACTAAGAGAAAAATGCACATAAATCAGTTTCATCAGCAAAATTATTTGAGGAATGGAGACTTAGATGCAAGAATAATTGTATACCAATGAACAAGAGGCATTACAAAACACGATTTGAGCAATGAACAAAACCTATTGACATAACATTTTGACAAAGTAGCAAGAAACTGAAAATTTAGGCTACAGACATGAACAAAATGAGTATGATTAGACAATGATCACCATCATCATGCAAAAAAGGACATCATCACAAGATTGAATATTGTAATATGAGAATCCAAAGTAGTGAGTGTGTGCAATGGTAAGATCAATTCATAGCCATGTATAAATGAGATGATGTAGACTCAAGATGATTTGAAAAATTATGCAATGATTGTGAATATAGAAGTCAAACCAAGTAGGTGAGGATGACCAACTTCTCATCAAGATATCAAAAGGCTGAACATGGAATCCCAGAGAATACACATGAAGATCATGAAATGGGAAAATCAAGCATTTTAGGGAGAACTTTTAAGCATAATCATGACAGCTTTTCAAGATAGGATTTCTTCACACAGAATTTGAAGTAGGATCAATTCTCCTCTTCAATATATGTTGGTTTTAAGACAATGAATTTGCAAGAAGATCAATTCTCTTCTTCCATTCATGAGTATGTTTCCTTTTCATTGGACATATGAGGCAAATTAAACCATGACCCAAATTGATTGGGAATGAAAGTATAGAGAGAGAAATCCCATAACCCAAGATGATGTGGATACTTGAAGAGAAGATAGTTCAGACTACTTATGGGTCAATCTATATCACAAATACATAGAATAATGATCATCCCATTTGATTCCAAACATCATGAGAATTATAACATAGAATCAACATAATCAAACCAAGAGTGCAGAAGATTTTCAGATTCAATCACATTGAACAATATGCAATAAGGAGATGATATAAAATGCACATGATAATACCAAGATATACTCATATTCAGTGATTATCATGCTTGTATCCTGTACTCCAGTAACTTCAATCAATCATACAAATCCCCAAAGCTGTTCTCAAGTATTCAAATCTAGCATTATCAAGAGGTTTTGTGAGAAGATCAGCAAGTTGATTTGTAGATGATACAAATTGCATAGACAGCACTTTATTTTCAACCAAGTCTCTTATGAAATGATGTCTTATGTCAATATGTTTGGTTCTAGAGTGCTGAACAGGGTTTTTGGAAATATTGATTGCACTCTCATTGTCACAAAATACAACTAAACTTGAATCCTTGACTCCATAGTCACTCAACATTTGTTTCATCCACAACAATTGTGCACAGCATGCACCAGCAGCAATGTATTCAGCTTCAGCTGTTGACAGAGCAATGGAATTTTGTTTCTTACTGTGCCAAGAAACCAAGGAATTACCAACATAAAAGCATCCTCCAGAGGTGCTTTTCCTGTCAGCCACATTTCCAGCCCAGTCGGCATCAGAATATGCAGCAAGATTAAGATTGGTATCCCTAGAATACCAAAGACCATAACCTTGTGTGCCATTCACATAGCGAATGATTCGCTTGACAGCATGAAGATGAGACTCTTTAGGATTAGACTGGAACCTAGCACAAACTCCAACACTGTATGAAATGTCAGGTCTACTAGCTGTAAGGTAGAGCAAGCTACCTATCATGCTTCGAAATAAGGTTTGACCTACATCCTTTCCACTTTCATCCTTGGAAAGTTTTGTGCTAGTGCTCATTGGTGACCTAGCATGTTTAGCATTTTCAAGACCAAACTTTTTGACAAGTTCCTTAGCATATTTGGATTGGGAAACAAATATCCCATCATCCATTTGTTTAACTTGCAGCCCTAGGAAGTAAGTTAATTCACCAACCATGCTCATTTCAAACTCTCTCTTCATCTCTTCAGAAAAGCTATGAGCAAGTGTATTCAAAGTTGATCCAAAAACAATATCATCAACATACACTTGAGCAACAACAATTGACCCTTGCACAGATTTTATGAACAAAGTTTTATCCACACTTCCTCTAGTGAAACCCCTCTCTAGAAGGTATGATGTCAACCTCTCATACCAAGCTCTTGGAGCTTGTTTGAGACCATACAATGCTTTCTTCAGCTTGTAGACATGAGTGGGATGATGTGGATCTTCAAACCCTTTAGGTTGTTCCACAAACACTTCTTCTTGAAGAAATCCATTCAAGAAGGCACTTTTCACATCCATTTGAAATAGAGTGAAATTGAGATGACATGCAACAGATAACAACAAGCGGACAGACTCAAGTCTAGCAACAGGAGCAAAAGTTTCATCAAAATCTATACCTTCTTCCTGAGTATATCCCTGTGCAACAAGCCTAGCTTTGTTTCTAACAATGACACCAGATTCATCAGTCTTATTTTTAAAAATCCATTTAGTTCCAATGACATTCTTATTTGATGGTCTAGGAACTAAATCCCAAACATCATTCTTGACAAACTGATGAAGCTCTTCTTGCATGGCAAGAACCCATTCCTCATCAAGCAAGGCTTCTTTGACATTTTTGGGTTCAATCTTAGAGGTATAACTCAGAAATGTCATCTCATTCTCAATTTGACTCCTAGTCCTAACTCCAACTTCAGGTTTTCCCACTATATTCTCACTAGAATGATATCTTTTGGACCAAGAGTTTGAAGGAATTGAATCATCAACAGGTGTAGAATTTGTCCCTTGATCATCACTACCTCTTTCACTTTGAACATTAACAACCTCCATATCATATTTTGATGAGCAAGGATCATTCAATGATTCATCTTCAACATCTACAGATTTGTCAATTTCTTTGCTCACCAAATCATCAATGACCACATTTATCGACTCCATCACAGTAGATGTCCTAAGATTGAACACTCTATAGGCACGACTGTTAGTGGAGTATCCTAGAAGAAAACCATCATCACTCCTAGAGTCAAATTTTCCTAAGGATTCTCTATCCCTAAGAATGTAACATTTACTTCCAAAGACTCTAAAATATTTCAAATTGGGTTTCTTTCCTTTCCATAATTCATATGGAGAGCATTGGGTGTGAGGCCTCACATAAACTCTATTGATGATATGACAAGCAGTATTGACAGCCTCAGCCCAAAAATGTTTGGCTAAAGATTTGCTCAAAAGCATGACACGAGCCATTTCTTGAATGACTCTGTTTTTCCTTTCAACAACACCATTTTGCTGAGGTGTTTTGGGGGCAGAAAATTCATGGTTAATGCCCTCACTGTCACAAAATTCACTAAACTCAGTGTTTTCAAACTCCCTTCCATGATCACTTCTTAACCTAATGATTTGATTGATAGTACATCCTTTCTCAATTTGAAGTTGCCTACACAAGGCTTTGAAGTTTTCAAAACAATCAGATTTTTCTCTCAAAAATTTTACCCAAGAGAATCTAGAGAAATCATCAACCATCACAAAAATGTATCTCTTTCCTCCTAAACTTTCAGTTCTCATTGGACCCATGAGATCAACATGAACAAGTTCTAGAGGTCTAGATGTGTTAATACCACTTGTTTTCTTATGAGACACTCTAATTTGTTTGCCCTTTTGACATGGTCCACATACACTTTCCTCAATTTTGTCAAACTTAGGAACTCCTCTAACAATTTCATTTTTTGACAATTTTGAGAGATCTTTGAAATTTATGTGACCAAGACGTTGATGCCAAAGCTCAACATCATCAACTTTGGCTCTATTACAAACTAGAGACTCATTTGGAACTATTCCATAACAGTTGTCACTTGTTCTTTTTCCTTCAAGAACACACTTCCCATCTTTACCAAGGACACGACATGTAGCCTTAGTGAAGTTTACTGAAAAATTACTGTCACAAAGATGACTAATGCTAATGAGATTAGCTTTAAGACCATCAACAAAAAGAACATCTTCAAGCTTAGGAAAGCCATGAGATTCAACAATCCCTTTACCTTGAATGTTTAATCTATTACCATCACCAAAAGTGACAGTCCCTCCATTACACTCTTCAAGGTGAACAAATAAGGATTTGTCACCTGTCATATGACGAGAGCAACCACTATCAAAATACCACTGTTTACTCTCTTTTGCCCTCAAGGCAGTGTGCACGACATTACATTTAAGACTCTCCTTTCTTACCCAAACTCTATTACCTGTCTTACCTTCGTGCACCTTAGGTAGCTTTCTATTTGATCCCAAATCAACTTTTAACCTAGAAGCATTTCTTGGTCTAGACAACTCAAGATTTTTGTGAAGGAGAAAACAATTTGGTCTAATGTGACCAACTTTTCCACAATGATGACAAGTAGGTGAGAATTGCCTAACTCTACCCTTATTCATCAACTTGAAACAATTTGGTCTTGAATGACCAATGACACCACAGTGATGACAAATCACTTTCTTTTGAGGGACACTCTTCACTTGGGTTTTACCTTTTCTAGGACAATTAGGTCTTATGTGACCTACAACACCACAAGAGTGACATGTGGGAATCTTCTTGAAGGAATTTGGATTGAAGTGAGTCCTCTTATGACTAGGTTGAGGCAAAGTCTCATTTTCAAGAGATGACTTGGAAGAAGGAACAAACTTGGTTCCTGAGGTTGATGGACCACTAGATGGTCCAACATAGCCTAGTCCAGATTTATCACTAAAGGACTTCCCAATGCTAAGAATGTGATCCAATTTTTTACTCCCATTGGACAATTTCAACAATGTTTCATTTGCTAATTCCAATTCCTTTTCAAGATTTCTAATCTTCAAACACAAACAACTATTACTCTCAATTTCTGACTTGAGTCTTGATTCAAGACTCTTTACTTCTTTTTGATACTCACTCACTTTTGACACACAAGATTCATTATCCTGTTTCAAAACAATAAGTCTATCATTCAAAGCAAATTTTTCAGTTTTCACATCTTGTATGTGAACCACATGATTTTTCAGCTCTTCTTTGAGTATCTCAATTTCACTCTCATCAGACTTGGCTTTCAAGGCCAAAGACACATTTTTCTTTTTCAGTTGATATGCCTCTTCATACAGGTTATCATAGGCCTTTTGAAGCTCAGTTTCATCATCCTCTAGACTTTCAGACTCATCACTAGACGCTCCTAGCAATAACTCTAAGTCATCTATATCCTTTTTGTTGGATGACACCTCATGTGTTTCCAAAGACACAACAAAAGCTTTCAACTCATTTTCAGAAATAACATCAGACAATTGATTATCCAAACACATACAAGCACCAATAAGATCATTAAGAGCAATAGAATTTATATCTTGACAATTAGCAAACTCTACAACTTTCATAGAGAGTTCAAAAGACAAGGATTTCACAATTTTGTCAGCAATTTTTGAATCATCCACTTTTTCTCCTAAGTCATTCAATGAATTTACAATGTCACAGAATTTTGTGTGGAAATTACAAAAACTTTCATGGTCACTCATCTTGATAACATCAAATTGATTCAATAGACTATTTAGTCTATGATTTTTCTCACATATGCTTCCCTCATAAACAATCACAAGATGATCCCAAGCTTGTTTTGATGTTTCAAAATTTTCAATTAGCTTAAGATCATGATCATTTAGAGCCTCACATATAAATTTGAAACCAATTTTATTCCAATTTTGAGATTCAATTTCATCCCGATTCCAATTTTCAAAAGGTTTCAAGATGAGTTCACCATTAGTTTTTAACATGGGATGTGACCAACCCATTTCCACACTTCTCCACACATTAACATCAATGGATTCTAGAAAAATTTTCATCTTGATTTTCCAGTACATGAACTTAATGTTCTCCAACCTTGGGGGTTTTTGAACACAAGTGGATTCACACATAGGATTTGTGGTCACAACAAATGCAGTGAAATTACCCTCCTCATTTTCAGACTCATTCTCGTGAGAGGTATTATTCTCCTCATCACTATCACTCAAGGTAGCATTATGAGCTTTGTTTTGATTTCTTCTCTTTTCAGGACATTCTGCAGCCCTATGACCAGGTTTGTGACAATTGAAACATTCTTTTCCAGTTTTTGAATTCCTATTGTCAACTTTTACTGATGATGTCCCTTGACCTCTGTCAAACTTTTTATTTTGATTTGAAAAACCTTGTTTAGCTTTGAGATATTTTTTGTATTGTTTGACAAACAGTGCAAGTTCATCATCATTCACATCAAGACCATTTTCAATTGATTTAATCTCTTCCTTCATTGAAGATAGAGCAATACCTTTGTTTTTAGATTTTGAATCTTTTAGATTCATTTCAAATGTTTGAATGGATCCAACCAATTCATCCACTCGAATTGAACCTATGTCTTTGCTCTCTTCAATAGCAGTGATTTTAGGTTGGAACCGATCAGGAAGAGATCTCAAAATCTTTTTGACAACTTGAAAATCAGGAATTCTTTCACCAAGATTAAAAGAGGAGTTAACAATGTCACTCAACTTAGCATAAAACTCTGAAAATGTCTCATTTTCTTCCATGCAAATTCTTTCAAATTGAGAAGTGAGCATTTGAAGTTTTGAATTCTTGACAAGGGTGGTACCTTCATGAGTTATTTTCAAAATATCCCATGCTTCCTTGGATGTTTCACACATCATGATTCTACGATATTCGCTAGCAGTCAAGGCATTGCAAATAGCATTCAACCCTCTACTATTCCAACTAGCTTTTTCTAGTTCTTCCTTTTCCCATAAATCAGCGGGTTTAGGTATTGTGTCCTCACCAACTTTCATTGTGGGAGGGGTCCAACCTCTCTCAACAGTAACCCATACCCTTTCATCTAGTGATTTCAAAAATATCCTCATTCTAGCCTTCCAATAGGCATAATTTGATCCATCGAACTTTGGTGGACGTGTGACAGAATTTCCTTCCTCCATGGGAGAGGGAAATTATGATCTAGAGACCTTATCACCTAGGTGTAAGCCTATCACAGTGAATTAGGCTCTGATACCAAATGAAAAACCTAATCCCTACTAGATCACACGATTTTCAACACTTTTAA